>BSBK01001273.1:600000-775000 GCA_027943335.1 Chamaecyparis obtusa | reverse complement strand
AACCCAACGGAATTGGTATGGATACAGCACTGATTCTTCTTGGAGTGGCAAGCTGCTTGGGCTTCTTGTTCACATTTCTTATACCAGAAATGAAGGACCGGTCACTGGAAATGAATGAGGTACAATTCTCTCATCCTTTGTCTGAGCGTGGATTTTATTACACTGAACGGAGCATATCATACAACCTCTGAGTCCATATCTCCTTAGTAATGTGTGAAGCTTATCAGTAGCTTTTAAGGTGAGATAATGTAATATGAATCCTTTCATCCTCATATCATGTGCCTAAGGTGATGCGCCACATTCTGCATCAGTTTCACCTCAGTACATCTTCATGTATATCAGCTTTTGGGGGTCTCAATTAGTTATTTTCCTTATTATTTCTCTGTAATCTGAGAACTGAAGAGCGATCATGAAAGCTTTCGACACTATCTTGAGAAATAGGCTTTCCATGCCTCAAAATCCCAACAGATTTAATTTTAAAATGATGTATTGATTTATTTTCCGGGGACGCAAGAAAAAATTACAAGTTGTTGAAGGTTTTCTTCGGGATCATGGCCCAGGAGCCTATCAATTTTGTTATTAAATGAAGTCCACTTGTGGAAACGAGGGGATTGTTTCGTGTTTAACCAAATCTCGATGAGGAAATGTAGTCTCAGAGGAGGAATCCTCCTTTGTTGATGCCCAATCGTATTTTGCATTGTACTGTGAAGAATATTTTCAGCTCCAGAAAAAATATATTAATTTTATTTTCAATTCAATTTGGGATTTTTTTAGGAGATTCCTTTTCTTTCTTATAATTCTGTGAAAGGTCACCAAGGAAATGAATTCAATTAGTAAGCTCAATGACAAGGTATATTTTTTAGTTGTTTGATGTATCGAGATGCAAACGAACATGCAATCATATATGGTGAATCCTAACCATATGTCTAGCGCATTAATAGTAGGAAAATTATTAGTTAAAGGCAAGTTATCAGATGATCTCGGATTCAACACATATTGAACTTCAAAATAACAAAGTTCAATGGAAGCAGTACACAAACTCAAAAAGTAATGACTCGTCAATGAAAAGTTGTTAATGCAATTTTGGTATCCTCAATTCCTTATGTGAGTAATAAACATTATTCTGGATATGATATGATCAGATATATTCAGAGTCGTGCAGTCCTGGATGTAAACTTGGGTGATTTCTAAGAAGTAAATATTAATGCCAACCAGAGTGACTACATCAGCCTCATCTCATTGGATAATGTTAAGAAATAAATGTATTCATTTGAATATGTAAACCAATTAATTCAATTGGGTATATAGTAGTTGAAGTTGAAACATTACTTTGAGTTTGAAATATAAATAATAAACCAAAAGAATATAAATATGCAATTAATTAAGGAGGAGAATTCTTCACTTTAGGTAAGCCATCAAATAATCTTGGATTTAACACATACAAAATTTAGAACTTTCAATTAATGAAGTTTTATGGAAGCATTGGTGCATATCAATGATTAACAGACGATGTTATACACAAGTTGGAAAACTGTGACCCTTCAATGAAAAATAACTAATGAAATTTTGGTGTGCTTAATTTCTTTTGTGAGAAATAAATTTTATTTCAGGCCATGTATGTGTATTCTAGTCTTGTGAAGGCTACAATTGTATATTGTTCATAAGTGTGCATGTTCCCCAACATATGGATTGTGAATATTCTATCAAAAGGAGATATCTTATTGCTAGGACCCCATAGGTATGTTATGTTTCTTATGTTCTACTCATCTCCGTTCCCTACATGTTGAATCTATGAGATGGATTAACTTTACCCACTTTTCAAAATCTGAGTACCAATTTGTCTATAACAATGAGATTATTAAATATTTCATGAACTAATTTATGTCCATTGCATCTTGCAAAAGAAGCTAAAACATCAACAATTGGACTTCATTATGTGAATTGAACACTAATAGTTTAAAAAGGTTATTTAAATTTTTTCTCGATAGATAAACCTTTATAATAAGTATGTCGAAGAGATATGGAAGGGAAGGTAGACATACTTCCATCTATATTTTGCATAAATGTAAATTAGATAGTAAGAACAGTAAATAAATATACTATGAGGACTTAATTTATATGTCTACCTTTCTCTTCTTGATATATTTTTTTTCGAAATTGATCTTCAATAAATCTTTGACATGCTTATTGCACACCAAGGTGTGATTGATAGTTTAATTATTATTTATAAAGAAATGTCTTGTCAATAGTTATTTAGATTTTTTATTTAATTATTATTTACAAAGAAATGTCATGTCAATAGCTATTTTTATTTTTTATAAAATTATTATTTACAAAGAAATATCTTTGATTTTTAATTTAATTATTATTTTAAAAAATATCTTATCAAAAAAATTATTTTTTTTAAATTTAATTATTATTTAAAGAGAAATGTTCTGTCAACAGCCATTTTAATATGTGTATAAGCATATCTATCTTTGGGAATAAAGAAACATTTCAAATGAACATTGCGATTCCACATGATAACTTTCAAAATATTCTGAATATTCTTGCGAAATACATTTTTAGAATCACGCCTATTCAGCTAAGTGAACTTTCATTGGTATTATATTTATAAAGGCGAACATTTAAATACTTGAGTCCTCTTCAATTCCATTGTCCATTAAGAGGAAGATTTCAAAATGCGACTTTCTGAGCAAAGGTTCAATCGTAGTCACTGTCATTTCCAAGCACTACGATCCACAAGACTGCGCCATTCTTCGAAATTTCCAAGCAATACTACCCACTTTGGGGGAAAAGAAAATTCCAGAGAACACTGCGATTTCATATGATTAGTTTCAGAATTTGCAGAATATTTTTATGAAATCCGTTTTAAAATTAAGAACGAAGCTTCGTTGATAGACTACACATAAACTCAAACAGTCCGAACCCTTTTTAAATGCTTCATCCCTTCTGAAACTCATTACCCATTTGGAGGATCAAGATTTCAAAATGGGACTCAACGTGCTGTCTGCACTGGACAAGGCTCAAACGCAGTGCTACCACTTCCAGGCAATACTAATCGCAGGAATGGGCTTTTTCACAGACGCCTACGACCTATTTTGCATTCCCCCTGTTTCCAATCTACTGGGAAGACTCTACTACGACAAATCGTCGTTACCACCTCTTGTAAATTCTGTAGTGAATGGAGTCGCTCTGTTGGGAGCATTTGCAGGCCAGCTCTTCTTCGGATGTCTTTGAGACAGAATGGGTCGAAAGAAGGTCTACGGAATTACTCTCGCCTTGATGGTCGCGAGTTCGATCTTGTCGGGCTTCTCTCTTGGCAGCACCCGCGAATCTGTACTAACGTGCCTATGTTTTTTCAGGTTCTCGCTGGGATTTGGCGTTGGCGGGGACTATCCACTCTCCGCAACGATCATGGCGGAATACGCAAACACAAAGACCAGAGGTGCTTTCATTGCCTCGGTGTTCGCCATGCAGGGCCTCGGAATACTTGCAGCATCTGCAGTGGCTATAATTGTCTCGGCTCCCTTCAAATCAGAATTCGCTCACCCAACTTGGGCACAGCAGGACGTGGTGTGGAGGATCATATTGATGTTTGGGGCTCTTCCCGCGGGACTGACATACTACTGCCGAATGAAAATGCCCGAGACTGCCCGTTACACAGCCCTGGTCGCCAAAAACACCAATCAAGCCGTAGCTGATATGTCCAGAGTTCTCGTTCTCGATATTGAACAAGATGACGTGGATGTCTTTGAGACCCCAGAACAACCCTTCGGATTGTTTTCCAGGGATTTTCTCAGACTGCACGGTCTAAAGTTGCTAGGCACTGCATCCACTTGGTTTTTCCTGGATATTGCCTTCTACAGCAATAATCTGTTTCAGAAGGATATATACAAATCGGTGGGATGGTTGAAGACGAATTATGGGAACCCTGTGGATGAAGTTTTTCACATAGCAAGAGCACAGGCGCTGATCGCGTTGTTTGCAATGATTCCTGGCTACTTGTTCGCCATATTGCTGGTGGATCGAATTGGGAGGTTTAGGATTCAGCTCGGTGGGTTTTTCTTCATGTCGCTTTTCTTGTTCGTCCTGGCCATTAATTATGACAAATACTGGCGTGACGCAAAGCACCTATATGGGTTTTTGGTAATTTATTCTCTCACTTTTTTCTTTGCAAACTTTGGGCCCAACGCTACTACTTTCATCGTGCCGGCAGAATTATTTCCTGCTCGGCTCCGTTCGACTTGCCATGGTATTTCTGCAGCAGCTGGAAAAGCGGGGGCCATGATTGGAGTGTTTGCCTTCATTTACGCCGCCCAACCCAGTGGAATTGGTATGGATAGAGCACTGGCTCTTCTTGGAGTGGCAGGCTGCTTGGGCTTCTTGTTCACATTTCTAATACCAGAAACGAAGGACCGATCACTGGAAATGAATGAGGTACAACTCTCTCATCCTTTGTCCGAGCGTGCATATCAGACGGCCTCTCAGTCCATATCTCCTTAGTAATGTGTGAAGCTTATCAGAAGCTTTTAAGGTGAGATAATGTAATATATGAATCCTTTCATCCTCATCTCATGTGCCTCATTCTGCATCAGTTTCACCGTAGTGCATCTTCATTGTTTATAAGACAGGTATAGCGATAGGTAGCAAATGGAGTTAGAGACCTTAGAAGATATGTATTGCAATATCTATGCCTCATAAATACCATCAATCTCATGATGCTGATGATGTAAAGGTGTTCTTATGTAAATAAAAAATATTTCTATTATGTCAATTTATGTCGCATGTGTGGAAGGTGTAAGTGTTTTCATTTATTTTATGTTTAGATATTCTTTAATTATAACCTTTTAAGAGTGTTAAACGTTATCGAATATTAGAATTCAGTCTTTAAATCAACTAAGCACGTAGTCTTCAAACACTAATTTCATTGTATAAGATTTCTTGAATCCCAGTTCTGAATATAACATTGATTATGAGAGAATTTATATTATATCTAATATGAATATATTTCATTGAATTTTTTATATATTCTCTTTATAGAATGAGTTGAAGAAATTTTTTGACATGATGAGACATGTCTAGTTTTTTGTAAAATCTTAGTCATGAGAGCAATTTTTTTGTATGTAAAACTAGCATCTATATATGAATACAAACACCATATTCAAACAATCACATAAAAATTAAAAAATTATACTATCACCATAAGATGATCAAATAAAATAATGAAAGGTCATAACTTTGGATACTTGAGAAAGTGGAATTGATCTTGATTGGTCGTCGTTAACCTCCCTATTTCGTGAGTTCCCTTTTAGCATCCTCAAGGGGTGCAAAAAAATCAAGTGAACCACTGCCTCGTCTACCCCAACCAAGTGGATCCATCATGCTATTCTAGGAACAATCATGTGATGGACTTGGTCATATGATATAAAAAAAAATTGGTTTGATCAAGGGTCAACTATGAAGAGGATTCTAAGCACCCCATACTACATAGAGGGTTTGTACTCATCATAATGAGGTTAAGTGCAAGATAATTGCATAATATGTATACAAGAAAAGTGTAAATCACTACCACCCTATTCTAGTACATTCTAGTAGAAAAGGAATGATATTGTATTGTGCATTACACCATGGGGACCTATTCATTTTGTGATCTCTTACACTTACCAAGCTAGTGAAAAGTATGAGTTAATTAGATCTTTGTATCTACTCATCATAACCATACATGCATTCCTCTCCACTAATTAATTAGATAAATTATAATTATTTAATTAATCAAAATTAATCTTTTAACTTTTCCTTCATCGTTAAATTAATTAAATAAAATATTTTTTAAATTAAACTAATTTCCTACATCCTTGAACTAATAATTAATTCAATAATCTTATGATATGATTGATTTATCTAAAAACTCTAAATCCCAATATAATCCCACCTAATTAGCACATTTTCATAATCAAACAAACCTACATATTAAATCTATTTAACTACTTTAAAATGTTTAAAATCTTAAATGAAATCAACCTTTAATCCTAGTCATCAAATTCATCAACTCAATCTTAATCGTCTATTTCTAATAAACAATTAATTAAAAAGAATTTTCAATTCAAATAATCAAATTTTAAAACCAAACTAACTTTTTATCATAGTCCTCAAATTAATCAATCAAATCTTCATCATTTATTTTCAATTATTATCTATCTAAATTCAAGTCATTTTGATCACTCACATAATCAAATCAATCTCAACCTCTATTTACCAACTATAAACAAATTTGCTTCCACCCATCTCCACTTCCAATTTGGAAAAACTATCTCATTTAAACTCTAACCATCCATTTCACATGAACCTCAACCTCCATTTCTCCCATCTCACATCTATAAATCAAGTCCATTCTCAATAAAATCATAAAAATTAATCCATTAGAATAAATACATGTTGCCACATCGAGGGCTTACACGAGCAACCAAAATCAAACACATCCACTCATTCTACGTTCGCATTGGATTTTAACTTCCAATTTAAGTTTCCATTCCTAATTTAGCTCAATCAAAGGCAGTCGTAAGATTTGAAGTTTTAAGTCAATTGTACATAATGTCCTTATTTTTTTAACTTTTGTTTTCTAACCTTCTACAACAAATGCTTGAACTTTCAAAATTCAAATTTGCAAATGGGTCTAAGGTTTCTCCTTTCAAATTAGTCACTAACTACTACTAGAATTCATAAAATTCAAATGTTGTGTCATTATGTTCTGTAGAAGGACATATGATAATTGTTTGGGACTGTTTTTTTTTTTATGTTATCAAATTTTTAAATCGGATACAAGAGACTGACCCAAAAAAAATCCACACCGTGCAAGCTCCCTTTAGATGTTTATCAAGACCACTAAACATTTATTATCAGTATAAACAATGAAGGAAAATCTTTAAGTTTACGTACAAAAGGGTTACAAACTACCAACTCAAATCTACAGAGAGACTCTGTATCAATGAGCACGAAGGTGATTTGCACAAATGCAAAAATAAATTAAAATGCAATCCCTGCTAGTCAATCCCATTCATTTTCACACGTCAGTCCACTTTATATATGAAAATGTATAGTAAAATGACATCAAATTGAAAGTTTTAATTTATCTCTGCAATTCAGCAATGTCCAGGGAAGCAACAAATATTCAAACTCCAGCGAAAAACAGAGGCCAATGGAAATTCCAACAACTTTTCCTTTTTTTAATTGAAAACAAGAAACGAAGTGCATTGTACAAGCAGAGCAATAGCCAAAATATACAACCAAATCTGGTATAAATGCTTGGGAAACTGATGAACATCAAGCCCCTGCATTTCCAGGATTGCCAAAAAACATTTCCAGTTCAGGGGAGTTGAAGAAGCCGCCTGGAGGAGGGCCTCTGTATTTGAGCTCTGCCTTCTTTTTTCTGGGAGGCGATGGACAAACAGTGCTTGTTATCTTTTTATGCTTGGGAGTCTCACACTCCCACTCCTCAACGCCTCCTTCCTCTGCATATGACGAACTCTGTTTCTTCATTTTCTTCACGAACTCCAAATGACCTCCTGCGACTCGAACCTTGGTCACTTCTGTCAAATTCCTCTGCCTTCCCTTAATATTGCAGGAGAACGAACGTACTTGAAACATAAATATACGCTCAACATGGCTTGGGGGAGAAGTTTAATACAAACTCAGCTTAGCTTGGGGGAGAAGTGTAATACAAACTAAGAGGCGGCAAAACTGAATAAATTCTCGGGCTCTGCAGACACGTTTGATTAGTTTATTCTGTAATTTTTTAATTTAATTTTTTTCTTCTGAAACGTGTAAATATCTGTGTCAATATCTATAGATGTCAATATCTTTATATCTTTATACCATGTATTATGTATAACATTCGGCTAAGCAACCACGTAAAGGGAAGTCCATCAAATTCACTCGGGCATTGAACCTTCTCCAAATGCGCCTCCAGAAATATGAACCTTCCTCTAGCTTTATAGACATTTTAACTTTAGATGTAGCTTAATTAGTTTCATTGGTGAAATATAAATGGTCATTAATGAAAGTTTGTTCCACTTCTCAAAAAGTTTATTTTTATTTTTAGAGCAAGGAAATATACATTGAGATGTGCACAATATTTTCATTGCATGGAAGTCTACAAACCTCAAAAGACATTTGCATTTCCATCATATGTGAAATATTTGTTGAATCCGTTATTTTATTCAAGTGTAAAATGATTTTAAATTTGAAGGGTAAAACTCATGTGCATGATTAATGTTAAATTTTATCTCGCAAAATTATTTAGGTTGACCATACACAATGTCTCACCATTAACGATATAAACAAATAACAAATTCAAAATCTGACATTCATTGAATTAAACATAGAAATGTAGGGAAAAAAATCAAAGTTTCAAAAACACTTTTAATATAAAAACCTAGAAAATTATGAATCAAATTTGGTATAGGGAAAGAGCACCAGTTACCACTCATGCTCGATTTACCATTCATTGGATTTTGCAAATCAAAATCCCACTAAAAACCATCTAGTGGGCCAATAACCACCCATTTTCTCAAGAAAAAAGGCATTAATTAAATCAAATGTGCAACTTAATTGGTACAAATGGTGCACAATTATTGGGGTATTTTTGCATGAGCATTGGATCAATTGTGTGATTTTTTTTATTGCCAAAGCAAAGGGACAATAGGGAATATGTTTTGGATGACACTTTGAAATGAGCACTTTTGACCCTTACATGGATAACAGATCCCACAACATTCATCTTTACTAACCCGAAGCCATAACAATAGCTATAAATAGTTAAGTCACATTCAAAATCAACCAATAAAAAATCATCAAAATCCAATCTATTGTTTAGGAGCTTAGGATGTGTGGAGTTAGCTATGATGGCTATTGGTGCTCGTCCCCAATTGTATTCAAATTTGATTTTCCATGGTTTTTCAACCATTCACACACGTGTGCATGTTAATTTCACTTGCCCTTCACATTATATTCCTGCATTCTTTACTAGTCAGTATTTGACTTGTAGATGCATGTCATAAAACTCTAGTACACACTTTCTAAGTGTCCTACACACCTTTCATGAGACCATTTAATGCAAATAAACATTATTATTTTATCTAGAGTGCCAACTTAAAAAGCTCTAGATCGTGCCCACCTTCATATTCACCTTCCTTATTCTGACTTCTTTAAAAGATAAGCAACTTGACCTTTCTTCAGGAAGTGGACAAGATCTTGAAATAAATCTACAATCATAAATTTCAAATACTTAAACCTTCAAGATTATGACCTCATACCTAGTATCCAATCCATGCATCAAAATCCAATACACATAGTCATTCCAAAATCTAAAGATTTTAGTTATCTAAACACACTTGAAGAAATATAGGAAAAATCTACCCAACATAATTGTAACACATAACTATATACATCCATAAACTTCATCTTTAATCTTCTAAGAATTCAAAATGCATTTCAATGTAAACCATTGCATTGTTATTGGGATATCTATTTCTTAACCCTTGTCTTCTTAATGAGATATATTATTCTCACATCAACAATATTAACATCATCATCAAAACAATCAAATTTTTCCTTTCAACTTGACCAAGGGTATCTAGATGTTGTCTTTTTATTTTATTATTTGTGTGTGTTTTCTTTCTTTTGGGTATTTCTTTTGTAGTTTGCATTTATGAATCAACCATAGGACGCATCAAATCAATATCTTCTATGTCATGGTGCATCAAGTCATATGCCTATTTGGATATTAATCCCTTGTGCACTTAGCACACTATCATCGCGATCCTTAGTATCATGGTAGATAGTGCCAAAAGCTATCTAGAAAAGAAGTTGCTCAACACATTTGAAATATCCTCAATGTTTATCCTACTTGTACCTCCCATCAATCATACCCTATCATCATACATCATTTCATTATTATTTTATCTCCCCTTGTCCATGTACATCATATCCCTTTGGATCTTATTGTAACTTTTCACACGTTTTACCCTTTACTTACACTAATTCTTCATCTTCATTCACCTCATTTTGCATATATCTAACTATCTTCCCCACTCTATTTAAATTCAAACTCATTACTTTGATTCCTCATTCCTTTGGACTTGGTTTTTCTTTCAAGAGATCACTCAAGTCTTGTCAACCCTATCACTCTCTCATGGGGGCACCCATAACCCACCACATAAATGTCATTTCTTCTCAATGATGAGCATTCTAACACCAATTATATCTCATTGGACACCTATACTTATTTTCTTTCAATTGATATTGATTTTTTTTAGTCACAATGCCAATTTAAAGAGGGACAAATGAAGACACCTAAAATTAATCACACCCTAATGACACATCTAACATCGCGCCTTTCACCACTTTCAATGACATACTAATCTCATTGCAATCGAACTTGGATCCCTCTCCATTAAATAATTTAGTGAAATGTATTTCTTTAATTAATTAGGATTAGACTTTGAACATTCTCTCTATCATTAAATAAACTATATTTATTTAATTAAAATAATTTCCTACATCCCTTGAGTTGCTAATTACGTAAACAATCTTATTATTTAATTGATTAATTTAAAATTCTAAATCATAACCTAATCTCTGCTAGTAATATAACACATATATCCCATAACAAAAATCTAAAAAAACTCTCATCATCTATTTCATTTATTTAAAATATTTTAAAATCTTAAATGAAATCAATCTTTAATCTTAGCCATCAATTTCATCAAATCAATCTTTAATCATTTATTTGCAACTAATAAACAACTAAATGAATTAAAAAAAATCAAATATTTAAATTCTAAAATTAAATTAATCTTTAATCCTAATCCTCAAATTAATTAATAAAGTTTTTAACTATTCATTCCCAACTATCATCAATCCAAATTCAAATCATAATTGAATCTTGACCATTCAAAATAACAAAATCAAACTCAATCCTCTATGCCCCAATTACAACTACTTACACCTCCCTCAACTTTAAATTGAAAAATCCCCTCATTAGCCATCCACTTCAATTGAATCTCAACCCGCCATTTACCCTATCGTGTATCTATAAATTAAACTCATTCTTCATAAAGTCATAAAAATTAACTCATTAGAACAAGTACATATTGTCACATTGAGAACTTACAAAAGCTACCCAACATCAAACACATCCCTCCATCCTAAGTTTGCTTTGGCGTATTTGTATTGCTAGTTTTGCTCAATTTAAAGTAGTGGTAAGATTTGAAAGTATTTTAATTTTACTTTTGATTCCTTATTTTCTCCTTTGTTTTCTGACATTCTACAACGAATACTAACTTTCTAAATTCAAATTTTGAATATGTGTGTGCCATCACCTGATGTGTGGCTAAAAAAGTCAATTAAAACTCAAGTTTAATAAAGACATTTGTGAAAAAAAAAACCAAGTGTCCTCTCCTCTTTTATACTAAGATACGGGTTTTAGTTTGTTATTTAGACGTTTCCCATCACCTGCAAATTTCATGTTAATACTTGAATTCAAGTTTCTTGTTGATACTTGAATTCATAAAATTCAAATTTCGTGTTAGTATGGTCTACGAAATCCTCTAAGATGTACTTTGCATACATCAAAGTACATGATTTGACAGCATTGTACCAACGCTTAGCATTAACAAATACCAATCTATTGTATGATTGCTTAATGTATCTCTGATCTTATTAAAACTGTTAAATGGAATTTGGACAAATAAAATATCCACACTTTTGCAAACTCTGCAACTCATTTATTAAGTGTAAAAACAACGAGGAAAAGCTTTAATTGTAAGTTCAAAAAGGTAACAAACTGCCAACTGAAATGTAGAGAGAGGCTCTGTATCTATGAACATTTGCACAAATGCAAAAATAAGTTAAAATATTGCAATCCCTAATATTCAATCCCATTCATTTTCACAGGTCAGTCCCCCTTAAATTTGAACATGTATAGTAAAATGACATCAAATTGAAAGTTCTAATTTATCTCTGCAAGTTAGCAATGCTCAGGGAAACATCAAATATTCAAACTCAAGCAAAAAAAAGCAGAGGCCAGTGGAGATTCCAACAACTTTTCCCTTTTTTAATTGAAAACAAGAAACGAAGTACATTTTACAAGCAGAGCAATAGCCAAAATACAACTAAATCCGGTATAAATGCTTGGAAGACTGAAGAACATCAGGCCCCTGCATTTCCAGCATTGGCAAAGAACATTTCCACTTCAGGGGAGTTGAAGAAGCCACCCGGAGGAGGGCCTCTGTATTTGAGCTCTGCTCTCTTTTTTCTGGGGGGCGATGGACAAAAAATGCTTGTAATCTTCTGATGCTTGGGTGTCTCACACTCCCACTCCTCAACGCCCCCTTCCTCCTCCGAGTCCCACGAGCTCTGTTTCTTCATTTTTCTTCACGAACTCTAAATGAACTGCTGCGACTCGAACCTTGGTCACTTGGATAAAACTCCTCTGCCTTGGCTTAATACTGAAGCGCAGCGAACAGACTCATAACATAAATAGGTATACACTCTACTCAGCTTGCACGAGAAGTTCAGTACAAACACAGAAGCGGCAAAGCTGAAATTTATTCTCGGGCTCTGCAAACAAGTTTGATTAGTTTTATCAGTCGGTCTTCTAATTTTAACGAGGTTCTAACTTTGGATGCTCATTTAATACCCCGTATTAGGTGTACTCATTTATTCGTGTGATGGGAGGTAGTGGGGTATGCGTCTTATTTATGACAATATGTTTTCGACGTGGCAGGATCCGCGCCACCTGTTGAAGCCATTACCTTCAAATACCGAAAACTATGTACATGATTAATGTTAAATTTTAGCTCGTCCGTATGTCTATAGGTTGAGCAGCACACGTCTCACCGTTACTAATATAAACACACGACAAATTCAAAATCTAACATTCATTAAATTGAACGCATAAATATAAAAAAAATAAAAAATAAAAGTTTTAAAAATCTTATTAAAAAATAGAAAATATTGAGTTAGAATTGGTACGTTATATTTGAATATGATTTTTTAGGGGCTTTTAAGCTTTCAAAATGAGTTCAAAGGCTTAGTTTCATTTGTCGTTCACAACATATTCCTTTATTTTATTCTAGTCAAAATTTTATTCCTAGATGCATATCATAAAAACCATTACATACTTTCTAATGTCTTGTACACTTTTCATGAGATCATTTAATGCAAATAACATTATTCTTTTATCTAGTGTCAATTTGAAGAGCTCCACATCTCATTTTCATATTTACCTTCCTTAACTTAAGTTCTTTAAAAAATAACAACTTGACCATTCTCTAAGAAGTGGACAAGATCTTGAAATGAATGTACAATCCAAAATTCATAATACTTAAACCTTCAAGATTATGATCTCATGCCTAGTATCCAATCCATTCATCCAAATCCAATACACAAAATGACTTCATAATCTAAAGATCTTAGTATCCAAGCACACTAAAAGCAACATAGAAACAATCTAGGAAAAACTACCTAGCACAATTGAGCATATATCTAAATACAATTATAAACTTCATCAATGGTATTGTTGAAATCCAAATCTTGTTTCATTGGAAATCATTGCATTGTTATTGGGGCATATTTTTCTCAACCCTTGTCTTTTTATTAAGATATCTTATTTTCACATCAACAATGCTATCCTCGTCATCAAATCAATCAATTGTTTGCTTTCAACTTGATCAAGCGTAAAGTAATTATCTTTTTATTTTATTATTTGTGTGCACTTTCTTGGTTTTGGGTGTTTTTTTTGTAGTTGTCATTTATGAATCAATCCTTAGGGCACATCATCGCCAAAGTCATTAATATCTTTTATGTCATGGTGCATCAAGTCATATGTCCATTTGGATATAAATCCCTCATGCACTTGGCACACTATTATCACGATCCTTATATCATGGTAAACAATGCCAAATGTTGTAGCAAAGAAATCTCTGAACACATAAAAAAGTTCCTTGATGTTTCCCTAGTATGTACGACAAAGGAAACAATACCTGAGCATGTTCCAATAGATGTGATGGCAATTGTTGATTTAACACCCACACTTGTTGATTTAATGTCCAAATTTTCGACAAAATTACACTGTGACTTTAAAGTTGTTATTGTTGATGATGACTGCCCATAATTTAATGAAATCTATCCCTTAGTTGTAAAAAGAAATAAAACATGTGATGTCACATCAACTAGACAAGTATGGGTCTTCCTTTTGCAAGACCATTGGTCTCACCTTTTTGGGGTTTTGGGGGTTATTTTGGACAACTTGGCAAGGAGCAAGTTGATGTGTCCCTAAAAACTTTGTTAAAGCAAGGGGTTTGTCATGTAAGTACTTTGTTTATTAAAACCCATTACGCTAACTCCTCATCCCTTTGGATTTGGTTCTCCTTTCAAGAGATCACTCAAGTCTTGTCAACCTTATTTCTCTCCCTGCAATAGGGCATCCATAACCCACCTAAACATCATTTCCTCTTAATGATGAACATCCTACCATCAATTCTATCTCATTGGATGTCTATACTTTTTCTTTGAAATGGTATTGCTCTTTGTAGTCATAAGATTATTTCAGAAAGGATCAAATGTAGACACATAAAATCAACCACCTTAATGACACATCTAACATCGCGCCTTTCACCACTTTCAACAATATACTAATCTCATTGTAATTATACTGGGATTCCTCTCCACTAAATAATTAGATGAATTATATTTATTCAATTAATTTAGATTAATCTTTGAGCATTCTCTCTATCATTAAATTAATAAATAAATCGTACTTGTTTAATTGAACTAATTCTCTACATCTCTTGAGGTGCTAATTAAGTAAATAATCTTATTATTTGATTTACTAGTTTTAAAATCCTAAATATAATCTCCACTAATAATATAACACAAAAATTTAAAAGTCCACAATGTTTAAATCCTAAATGAAAACAATCTTTAACCCTAGTCATCAAATTCATCAAATCAATCTTAATCATCTATCTCCAACAATCAACCAACAAAATAAAAAAGTTTAATATAAACATTAGAATTCTGAAATTAAATTTATCTTTAATCTTAGACATCAAATTAGTCAAGTCTTAAATGTTCATTCCCAACTATCATCCATCCAAATTCAAATCACCTTTGAATCATTAAAAAAAAAAATTACTTCCACCTCCCTCAACAATGAATTGAAAAATCCTGCCATTCAAATGTCAGCCATCCATTTCAAATGAATCTCAACCCTCCATTTATCCCGCCCCACATCTATAAATCAGACTCAATTCATTCTCAACCAAATCATGAAAGTTAATCCATTAGAGCAAGGACATGTTGTCACATTGAAGACTTGCTAGAATAACCCAACAGCTTTTAACTTATAGTTTAAATTTATATTCCTAGTTTTGCTCAATCCAAATAATAAGATATAAAGTTAACTTTAATTTTAATTTTAGTTTTTACCTTTTTTATTTAATTAATTTTAATTCTTTAATTTTTACTTTTGTTTTTCTACTTTCTAATACTTTGAACTTTCAAAGTTCAAATTTTAAATAAGCCGGAGCTTACTCCTTTCAAACTAGTTGTTACCTACTTGAATTCATGGAACTCAAATTCCCTGTCCCGTTTGTTTGCTGGAAGATGGCTGGAATTTGAAAACGGGAAGATGCATTTTTGTATGGCTATCATCCCATTTTGGTCCAAAATGAGAATTTGGCAAGTTCCACAAAAAAGATGGAATTTGCCAAATTCTCATTTTGGACCAAAATGGGAAGATGGCCGTACAAAAATGCATCTTCCCGTTTTCAAATTCCAACCATCTTCCAGCAAACAAACAGATTATTAGTATGTCACATGAAATCCTCTTTAAGATTTACCTCGCATACATCAAAGAACATGATTTAATAGCATTGTATCAACACGTAGCATTAACAAATACGAATGTACTGTATGATTGCTTAATGTATCTTTGACCGTATCAAAATAGTTAAATGAATTTGACCAAAGAAGATATCCACACTTTTGCAAACTCTACAACTCATTTGTTACAAGTATGAAATATACAGAGACTGTGTATCTATGAACATTTGCACAACTGTTAAAAAAACATCTAAGATACTGCAATCCCTGCTATTCAATCCCATTCATTTTCACAGGTCAGCACACCTTAAATCTGAACATGTATAGTAAAATGATATCAAATTGAAAGTTTTAGTTTATATCTACAATTTAGCAATGCTAAGGCAACCACCAAATATTCAAACTCAAGCAAAAAAGCAGAGGCCAACGAAGTCTCCAACAACTCCTTCTATTTTCTTAATTGATAACAAGAAACGAAGTACACTGTACAAGCAGAGTAATAGCCAAAATACAACCAAATCTGGTATAAATGCTCGGAAGACCAATGAACATCAGGCCCCTGCAATTCTGACATGGGCAAAAAAACATTTCCAGTTCAGGGGAGTGGAAGAAGCCGCCTGGGGGAGGGCCTCTATATTTGAGCTCTGCCCTTTTTTTTCTGGGAGGCGATGGACAAAAAATGCTTGTAACCTTCTGATGCTTGGGTGTCTCGCACTCCCACTCCTCAACACCCCCTTCCTCCTCTGAATCCCATGAGCTCTGTTTCTTCATTTTACTTCACGAACTCCAAATGACCTGCAGCGACTCGAACCTTGGTCGCCTGTATAAAACTCCTCTGCCTTTGGCTTAACATTGAAGGATAGCGATCATACTCATAAATGGGTATACACTCAAACTTGGCTTGCGGGAGAAGTTTAGTACAACTACAAACACAGAGGCGGCAAAGCTGAAATTTATTCTCGGGCTGTGCAAACATGTTTGATTAGTTTTATCTGTTGGTCTTCTGAGTTTAATGACGTTTTAACTTTGGATGCGCATTTAATACCGCGTATCAGCTGAATTCATTTATTTGTGTTGTGAGGTAGTGGGGTATGCGTCTTATCGACGGTAATGCGTTTTCCACGTGGCAGGATCCGCACCTTATGTTTTGATTGCAAAGTTCACAACAGATACATCTCGTCCTTCACATTAAAGCTCCAATTATGCTGATCTCCCATATTCACCTTCGTTATCTTGACTTCTCAATAAAAATAAGCAAGTTGACCTTTCTCTAGGAACGGGTTAAGATCATAAAATATATTTTTAGAAATCACTTGAATAACTAACCATAACATTGTAAATGGAACACAATTTAAGTGGGACATATCATTCGTATGCAGTGTCATCTTTGAAAGCTCCACATCTGTCTCAAATCCCATCCCTTATCTTCGTCCATATTACCATTCTTTCATGCATTCAACACCTACACTCTTGGTGCTAGAATTGTGTTTCTTCTTAATAATTTAGATGTCAACTAACCTTAAATAAAAAATCTAATTTTGACATAAATCTACAATCCTCAATTCCAAATACTAAACCTTTAAGATTATGATCACATACTTAGCATCGAATCCACGCAACTGAATCCAACACACATAGTCACTCCAAAATCTAAAGATCTTAGTCATCCAAGCATAATAGAAGCAACATAGAAAATATCTAGAAAAAACTAGCCAACACAATACACATATCTAAATACATCCATAAACTTCATCCTTAGTCTTGTTAAAATCCAAATCTTATTTCATTTTAAATCATTGCATTGTAAAATCCAACGATACGGCTCCATGACCATACCTTGCAGCTTCTATTTCCCTAGAAGCAGGTCACCGAGCAGCTCATTATGGATTTCTTCTTACCCTCGCCCCCAGCTCGGGGTGTGAAGCGGCCTTCATGTGCCTCCACCATTGGTCACTCCAGATCCGTGAGACCTCGCAGTGCTTCTAATCATCAGCGACAAACCATTAGCAGATCACGGCGACGAGTCCATACCCATATTCTTCCGGGTCACTATCCTTCTATGTTGGATTTCATTCCGCTTGGGAAGGACCCCTAGTCCTTGCCCTGGTGGTTCTTTGTTCTCTGCATCTTCTTGTTTGGTTCCTTGTTCTTTTAGCATGTTCCCCCGACCACTGTTTGGTGGTCCGCTGGTTTCTTGCTATTTTGGTTGTATGCTTCCTGTCCCATAGACACTTGTTGGTCTTCTGTTGGACATTAATAAATTTATCTTATCTTATCTTATTAGGATATGAATTTTTCAACGCTTGTATTGTTACCAAGATATATTGTTCTTGCATCAACAATGTTATCATCATTATCAATAAATCAATCAATTGTTTATTTTCAACTTGATTGTGGGTAGAGTCATTATCTTATTATTTTATTGTTTGTGCATAATTACTTGATTTTGGGTATTTCTTTTGTAGTTTGAATTTATGAATCAATCCTTAGAACAAATCATCACCAATATCATCAATATCTTCTACATCATTGGAGCATCAAGGCATATGCCTATTTGGATGTTAATCTCTCATTCACTTGGCATATTGTCATCATGATCCTTTGTATCATGGTGGATAATGCCAATTGATATAGCAAAAATGTTGCTCGACACATTTTGAATCTCCTCAATACTTCCTTGCATTTGTCTGATGTCTCCCATCAACCATGCTTTGTCAGCACACATCATTTCATTATCATTTTTCTTCCCCTCACTCATGCTCGTCAATCCATTTGGATCTTATCATAACCCTTCACATGCCTTGCCCCTTTACTAACACTAATTCATCATCTTCATCCACCTCATCTTTCATGCATTGAATCTTTTTCCCTACTCTATTTAATCAAACTAGTTACTTCAATTCCTCATCCCTTTAGACTTGGTTCTTCTTTCAAGAGATCGCTCGAGCATTGTCAACCCCACCACTCTCTCAAGGGGGCATCCATAATCCACCTTCTAAATAGGAAAAATGTAGACATCTAAAATTAACCACACCCTAATGATCCATCTAAGATCAAAACTTTTGCCACTTCATCAATTTCAACATATTAATATTATTGCAATTATACATGCATCCATCTTCACTAAATAATTATATAAATTATAGTTATTTATTTATTTAAGATTAATCTTTGAACTTTCCTTCTATCTCTAAATTTAATAAATAAATTACATTTATTTAATTACAAACTATTTTCCTACCTCCTTTGAACTACTAATTAAGTAAATAATCTTATTATTTGATTATATCCCTTAACAAAAATCCTAAATTATAATCTAATCTCCACTAATAAGATAACACATATATCCCTTAACAAAAATATAAAAAATTTCCATAAATTATTTCCATGATTTAAAAGGTTAAAAATCTTAAATGAAATAAATCCTTATCAAATCAATCTTAATCACCTCTCCAAACAACTAACCAATTATATTAGAATTCTAAAATTAAATTAATCTTTAATTCTAGCTCTCAAATTAATTAATCAAATGTTAACTATTCATTCCCAACTATTGAATCTATCCAAATTCAAATTATCTTTAAATCTTGACCATTCAAAATAACTTAGCAATTATTTCCAACTCCTTCAACATTAAATTGAAAAATCCCCTCTTTCAAATTTTAGCCATCCATTTTAAATGAATCTCAGCTCTCAATTCTCCCACTCCACCTCTACAAATCAAGTCTATACTCAATAAAATGATGAAAAATAATCAATTAGAGCAAGTGCATTTTGTCTCATTAAGGACTTGCAAGAGCAACCCAACATCAAACACATCCATGGATCCTAAGTCTGCATTGGCTGTCAACTTCCAATTTAAATTAATATTCTTAATTGTGCTCAATACAAAGTAGTGGTAAATTTAAAATTAAATTTAAATTGGTTTTAATTCCTTAATCTTTTCTTTGTTTTCTAACCTTGAACTCTCAAAACTCAAATTTCAAAAAGACTTGAGCTGACCCCTGAGTTGACCCTTTCAAACTAGTAATTACCTACAACAAACTCAAGTTTCGTGTTAGTATGTTTTATGAAGTCCTCAAAAATTTACCTTGCATGCATCAAAGAACATGACTAGCATTGTATCAATTCTTAGCATTAACAGATATCAATGTATTCTATGATTGCTTAATGCATCTTTGATCTTATCAAGACTGTTAAATGGAATTTGACCAAAGAAAATATCCACTCTTTTGCAAACTCTATAACTCATTTATTATAAGTATAAACAACAAGAAAATCTTTAGTTATAAATTCAAAAGGGTAACAAACTGCCAACTGAAATATACAGACTCTGTATGCCTGAACATTTGCACAAATGCAAAAATAATTTAAAATATTGCAATCCCTACTACTCAGTCCTATTCATTTTCACGTGTCGGTACACCTCAAATTTGAACATGTATAATAAAATGACACCAAATCGAAAGTATTAATGAATCTCTGCAATTTAGCGCTCAGGGAAACACCAACTATTCTAACTCAAGCAAAAAGAAAAACAGAGGCCAATGGAGATTCCAACAACATTTTCCTTTTCTTTTAATTAAAAACATGAAATGAAGTACATTGTACAAGTAGAGAAATAGCAAAAATACAACCAAATCTGGTATAAACGCTTGGAAGGCTGAAGAACATCAGACCACTGCATTTCCAGCATTGGCAAAGAACATTTCCAGTTCAGGGGAGTTGAAGAAGCCACCTGGAGGAGGCCTCTGTATTTGAGCTCTTCTCTCTTTTTTCTGGGAGGCGATGGATAAAAAATGCTTGTAATCTTCTAATGCTTTGGAGTCTCACACTCCCACTCTTCAACGCCCCCTTTCTCCTCTGAATCCCACGAGCTCTGTTTCTTAACTGTTCTTCACGAACTCCAAATGACCTGCTGCGATTCGAACCTTGGTCACTTGTATCAGTTGGTCTTCCTATATCTCTTAACAAAAATTGGAAAAATCCACATCATTGGTTCTAAAATTAATCTAGAATCTTTAATCCTAGCCCTCAAATTAATCAATCAAGTGTTAGCTATTAATTCCCAACTATTATCTATCCAAATTCAGATAATCTTTGAATCTTGACCATTCAAAAAAACTAAACTAATCTTAACCCTCCATGCACCATCTACAAACAATTATTTCCACTTCCCTCAACATTAAATTGAAAGATCCCCTCTTTCAAATTTTAGCCATTCAGTTTTAAAGAATGTCAACCCTCAATTTCTCTCATTCCACCTCTATAAATCATGCTCATTCTCAATTAAATCATGAAAAATATGTTGATTTTTGTAATTTGAGATGTGTTTGCATGTTGAGGCTTTTCTAGTGTGCATGAGAAAGTTCAAACTTTAGTTTACTTATCCTAGCAAATAAAGCATGTTTTAGTTAGCCAGGTACAATCATAGTCTCTGAGTTTAAGTAGAAGTCATAGTTTCTTTGTAGTAGGCATAATTCATTCAAGTTGTCTAAATATAGAACTATTATCTAAAAAAGAGAGTTGATTGCAATGATCTATCTTGAATTAAAACTTATAAATTGAGTCTATGAGTTGGGACTAAGACACAATTTTGGTTAGTATAAAGTTAGAGGTTCAGTGAAAGCAAGTATTCGAACAAAGAAAGAGGGTAGTGAGGTTGAAATTATCTCTATATGATTGTTGTGACAATCTTGTAATTCGTTGTATGAATTCTTACGCCTGAAACTAAATGAATATGTGTTTGCAAGTTTTCCCTACTCCAATGTTTTTTAGGTATATCTGTGTTATTTTGTTATTGGTTTTATGTGAATTTGATTCCTCTATTTATTGTTGTTAATCAACTCATAGTATTAGTTGTTACAAATTAGATAGATATACATGGTGTTGGACATATTATCTTCCCCCCTAAGAGGGAGTGTTGATTTCTATAGCTCAAGAGGTGTTTGCATGTTGAGTTTTATAGATTCAATTTTCTTTTTCCAACAAATAAGACATGTAGTTATCTAGCTATAATCACAACCCCCAAGTTTTGATATAAGTTTCTTTGGAGTAGGCATAATTCATGCAAGCTATCTAAATATAAAATTGTTGTCCAGATATAGGAGTTGAATGCAATGCGGTCGGTAGCTTGGATTAAAACTTATAAATTGAGCATGTGAATTTAGGCTAAGACACAATCTTAGTTAGTATGAGTTGGAAATTCAATGAGAGCAAGTATTGAGGCAAAGAAAGGATTGAGGCTGAAATTATCTATGCATAATTGTTGTGGCAATCTTGTAATCTATTGTATGAAATCTTACTCCTAAAGTTGAATAAATGTGTTTGCATTCTAGAGTTTTCTAAGTATACCTCTTATATTTTGTTATTGGTTTCATGTAAATATGCTTATGTTGTTTAATGCTATTAAATAAACCTAAGTATTGAATGTTACAAATTAGATATGAATTAAAATTATTTTTCTAATTAGAAAAAATTGTTGAATAATTAATCTGCAATTAAATTATAAAATTAACAAAGTAATCTATTAGAAGAAGTGCATATTGTCACATTGAAAACTTGCAAGAACAACCCAACATCAAACACATCCATGGATCTTAAATTTACATTAGCTTTTAAATTCCCATTAAAATTATATTCCTAATTTTACTCAGTCCAAAGTAGTGGTAAAATCTAAAATTAGATTTAATTTTACTTTTGATTCCTTATTTTTCTGTTTGTTTTCTAACCTTCTACAACAAGTACTTTTACTTTCAAAATTCAAAATTCAAAAAGGCCTGAACTGAACCTTTCAAACAGTAATTACCTACTACTAGAATTCATAAAATTCAAATTTTGTGCTAGTATCTTCTATCAAATCCTCTCAGATTTACCTTGCACATATGAAAGAACATGATTTGATAGCACTGTATCAACATTTAGCATTAACAATTACCAATTTATCGTATGATTGCTTAGTGTATCTTTGAACTTATCTAACCTGTTAAATGTTATTTGACCAAAGAAAATATCCACACCATTGCAAACTCTACAACTCATTTATTACAAGTACAAACAACAAGGAAAAACTTTAATTATAAGTTCAAAACGATAACAAACTGTTAACTGAAATATACAGAGGGGCTCTGTATCTATAAACATTTGCACAAATGCACAAATAATTTAAAATATCACAATCCCTGCTATTCAATCCGATTCATTTTCAGTCAGTGCACCTTACATTTGAACATGTACAGTAAAATGACATCAAATTGAAAGTTTTAAATTATCTCTGCAATTTAGCAATGCTCAGGGAAACACCAAATATTCAAACTCAAGCAAAAAAACAGAGGCCAGTGGAGATTCCAACAACTTTTCCTTTTTTTTAATTTTTTTTAAAAAGTACATTTTACAAGCAGAGCAATAGCCAAAATACAACCAAATCTGGTATAAATGCTTGGAAGACTGAATAACATCAGGCCCCTGCATTTCCAGCATTGGCAAAGAACATTTCCACTTCAGGAGAGTTGAAGAAGCCGCCTGGAGGAGGGCTTCTGTATTTGAGCTCTGCTCTCTTTTTTCTTGGAGGCGATGGACAAAAAATGCTTGTAATCTTCTGATGCTTGGGTGTCTCACACTCCCACTCCTCAACGCCCCCTTCCTCCTCTGAATCCCACGAGCTCTGTTTCTTCATTTTTCTTCACGAACTCCAAATGACCTGCTGAGACTCGAACCCTTGTCACTTGTATAAAACCCAAGTGAACTACTGCGACTCGAACCTTGGTCACTTGTATAAAACTCCTCTATCTTGCATAAACACTGAAACTCAGTTTAGAGACTCGGAACATAAATAGGTATACACTCAACTCAGCTTGCGGGAGAAGTTTAGTTTAGTACAAACACAGAGGCGGCAAAGCTGAAATTTATTCTCGGGCTCTGCAAATACGTTTGATTAGTTTTATCCGTTGGTCTTCTAATTTTAATGACGTTTTAACTTTGGATGCGCATTTATTACCGCGTATCGGGGAAATTCATTTATTCGTGTGATGGGAGGTAGTGGGGTGTGCGTCTTATCGACGGTGAGAGATTTTCCACGTGGCAGGATCCGCGCCTTAGGCTTTGATTGCATTCGAAATGATGTGTTTGGAATCGAGCACAGTCGAGAAGAGTAAATTCGCGCCCAATACTTGGCGGTATTTTGGGCAATTTGAAATTTGAAGTCGGCCGCAAAAGTGACGAAACAGAAGCGCTCACGTGCATTAATTTGTATGGGTTGTGTGCAGAGTACGCTTCAGAGATCTCCTTAACCATCTAGAATATCCAGAACCTTGTACCTAGGATACTATCATTTTAGGTTTTTTATTTTGTGTTGTTTATGGAAACATTTGGATATCACTAGAATGGATTAAAAAGGGAAATAAATATATAAAAAATAAACGTACTGTACTTGTTAATTGAAGGAGCCTACTATTGATGATGATTCTAGAATATGATATATTCTTTCTCTTAAATTTGTTTATAATTGTAGTACCTTGAGTGTTATGTTTAAGATCAATTTAATGTTGTTAATTAAAGGATGTATGTTACATAAAGATTATTTTTTTCCATATCTTTTTATCATTATAGTGCTTCAAATATTATGTTTAGAGTCAACGTGAGGTTGTTAATTAAAAGATTTATGTCATTGATGAAGTTTCTATAATATGATCTATTTCCTCTCTTAAATGTTAATATCTCTATTATTGGAGTGGGTCAAATTTTATGTTTAGGGTCAACTTTGTAAACCTGGATTTAGTCTACAATTGTAAACATGTCATTTTTATAGGTTCATTTATACTTTGTTTCTATTTTATGATATGCACAATTTGACAACATTTAGAAATATCTTGGAAGGATTATCATTTTCTCACTAAGGTACACATTTTCCTAAGTCAACCCATAGAAATGCATGTAAGCGATCAAAGACAACAATACATGAATATGCTCCTAAGATCATCATGGACATCTTGATTCTATTTACCACACCAATTGAAGGGTTTACGTCCCTAAATATGAATGATACATAGATGAATCTTAGAGGATGAGGAGATGTGATTTGAATATAATTAAATGCCTTTAAATTCTAGCACCTAGAAACCAATTACACAAATGTATACTAAGTCAACTCAAGGCAAGAAAATAGTGGACAACTAGTCATAATTTTAAATTTGAATTTTGAAAAGGGAGGGATCAATTCTACAACCACGAAGATGATCCCAAGTGGATAACTAGTTAGATTGAGTAAGATTACAATCATTT
The DNA here is from genome assembly GCA_027943335.1 of Chamaecyparis obtusa. NCBI lineage: Eukaryota > Viridiplantae > Streptophyta > Pinopsida > Cupressales > Cupressaceae > Chamaecyparis > Chamaecyparis obtusa. Next base: position 749,833 of record BSBK01001273.1, on the reverse strand, counting down.
TACCTAGGTTTGGTGTATGGATAAGTGTAATAAATGGAATTATTAAGTGATTGTGTTAGAGTATGTGTGTATGAGGATATGGCGGGGACTAAAAATGAGGGAGTATGTGTGTAGGGATAGGTAAAGGCTAGGGTTTCAGCCCAACGTCTCACAAGATTACACAATTTGTTCATGTGTACATGTATCAAGATTTTTCCTCAAAATGGACAAAAAATCTAAATGATCAATGACACAAATATACATATTGATGAGACCTCCATACATTGCTCACTTTATCGCTTGTATATGGTCTTTCTTTTGCATTATCTCTTTTAGAGGTTTTTTTCCCAAGTGAATTTTCTCCTCTTCTCCATTTGTGAGAGATCATCTATACAAGGGTACCTAATACAACCTAATAGTCAATAACCATCCTTTCATCATTTGCATGTAATAAATTCTTCTCCCTAATTACACTAAGGGCCCAAGTGTTAGAGTGAATAATGCCTTGTATCTTGTAATTTCCTAGTGGGGACATATTCACAACTTAAGTTTATTTAGGTCTTAGGTGTTGTTTATAAAAGTCTTCAGTTGTTTATATAAGATCTTATCCTTATCTTTATGATTTTATTTACTTTAGTTACCTAAGCATTTAATGATTATATCATGTTATTTGGTCATACTACATCACAACTTGCCTACATAAGAAGGGCTCTTGTACATTTGTAACATATTTAGGCAAGTGATTATCATTTGGTCATATCCCATATCTGATATCTCAATATTCAAGCACCTCATTATCTTGCTTACACTCATGCAGAAGACATCTTTGTTTTTTGTAGGTGATCATGGAGTCTACAACTCCTACAAACTTTACCATTAGATTTTTTTCTCACTTCGAGGTTGACATGAATTATAAAATGATCATGCACCTCAAAATATGTAGCACTAACAAACACACATGCAATTCAAATATTAAAACATCAAAGGATACAAAAATCAAAAGGGCTAATTTATTATGCTTTGTTCAATACAAAAAAAATCATAAGGGGTTGACCTTTAATTAATAACTCATGAGTTGCATGCATACTAAAGGATTTAAATAATCTAAAATGTTATGTATATATGGATAGGTATTGGAATTTGGGAAGCATGTGTAGGAATGGGTGTTTATAAGTGGCATTCTAAATACTCTAAATTACTTTACACGAGTTAGTAAGAGGAAATTTAATGTGTTCTATATTCATCTTGTTAGGGTTGTAAAGCTATCTTTCTTCTACATAGATATATTCATGTATTATATTAAAGACATGTAATCCCATGGGTTCTTTCTTAATACCAACTCTAATACTACTAATAAAGAAAATATTTTTCACACTAAGTTTGTGCAGGTTTAGTACAATCCTGCTTGAGTTTCCTACAATAATTTATTCAACAACTTTTTTTGTAATGTCACAAATATACCTAGATGAATCAAATAATATAATCAAAATGATTTTGGATACTAATTCAAATTAATGTGTATACTATAATTAGTGTATTAGTACTTGATGTGGCAAGGATTTAGGGGTTGAGTATATAAGAGCTTATAAATCAAATATTTTTGTAATATTACATATTCATTATAACTCACCTAGATTATTTATATAGAGGCTTTATGAAAACATTTTTTTTTTAAAGTTGGATGTTGAGTTGGATAGTGCCCTTATTTCATATGGTATATTAAATTGCAATAAATTAAGTAAAATAAAATTGAAAATTTTGAATATTAAATCCTACTTTATCTTACTAAACACCTCAAATATAAAGAAGCTATAAATACATGAATGGAAATAAATGATATCACCAAATAGTTCTTGCTTCACCATAAAAGTGATTGTGCCTCAAGATTTATTATTTTAAGTGAATAATAAGATATGGTTGCAACTAGAATTGTCAAAGTTATATTGGGTCTAGTCTAAGTCATAGATTGCTTCATCCCTCTTGAGTTAGTATTCATGATATTTTCAATATGTGTTTTGGAAGTCAAGGAATTCCCCATGAAACTTGTTATCCACCTTTTTTAGGTCCTATTGCCAAAATTATGTGTCCTTGATATCATATCTACATATATTGTGATAAAATTCAAGGTAAAATTTACCTCCTCAAAAAATAAAAAATAGCACCTATCTACAAATAAACATAGTAAGATCCTCTCATTCCCTTGATCATATAGATGCTCATTCCTTTTCTTCCACAAGAACCAAAGGATATTAGTAGACGACATAACCTAAACAAAATTTATTTAAACCTTTAATAAAACCTAAAAGAATATCAGACAAGCATTTTTATCAAAATTGTTCCATTCTTTAATGTTACACATGAAGAGATACTAGATCACAACACCATAATGACATTGAAAAAAATATGAAGGTATGTTTCCAACTCAGCATTGTACTTGAGCAATGCATAGGGTTATGGCTAATGACCAATTTTTGAAGTAATAACTATCATCTAAAACAACCTTTTTTAGGTTTCAACTTATTAGACCAACAATGTTACAAAGACCAAGGAATCTTAGGGAGATAATTGGTCATCCACTGTCACAAGGAGGCCCTTTCTTGGTCATCATTTGGTGCATAGATTGTGCACATATTCCAAATTTTTCAATGCCTTTCATTATTTCTAACCATAGGCATCTATTGCAGGGGGAGAGTTCATGGTAAAAAAATAAACCTACTCCAGTATTCATTTACAAGAACCGTTAATCATCCTCTTCCTTTCTTATGATTAGTATGGAAGACCTTGAAACCCCTCCAAATGAACTTTAGATTATTAATATATGATGGAACCCAATAGCCTTAACATCTTGTAGAAGTAAGAAATCCATGTTTTTAAATTATTTTGGCAAAATTCCAAACAAAATATTCCTATATTGGGATTGAAGGCCCCTTATATATCAACTAACACAATTGAACATAGTTAATTTTTAGGAGGATTAGTTCTTACATTTCTGCACAAATTATCAAAACAAACAAGAAGCTCATTTCCTTTACTTTTTTTTACCATATTTCCATACACTACTAGTCCTACTCATTTTTTCCCTCTTCCTTATAACTCTTGTTGATGTACTTCTTTTGATCATATCTTCCTCTTCTTTACCAAAGGCTTAGTCGAGATTATTAAGACATTCTATCACAATCATCTTCTCATTGTCATCATTATCAGAGAGCCCACCCTCAATTTATAAGGGATAAGATGAATCAATCATTTTGAGAAGGGGCCAATTTCTTTGCTATTCTATTCATTGATAACATCTAAGGAGAATGTATTACCCACATCAATTGCATATGTGTTACTCTTATCATCAAATAAGGTAGAATCTTGTTTAGTAATATTATTGTCTTCTTCACTTTTGTTTAGCTCTTCTACATCATATTTTAATGCTATACCATTCTTATTAAATTTCTTTCCAGTACTTAAAGAGTCAAGGAAGGAATTGACAATTCTTTGTTTCACTTTATTCAACTCTTTATGATTTTGAAGATCAAGTGCTTGGGCATTTTTATTCCTCACACTTTCCATTTTGTTATTTGATTTAATAGTAGTATCAATCTTATTAGAATTTTCATTATTGTTATCAACATGCTCAACAATTTGATTTGTATCTTTAGGAATAATGATAATTTCCATCTCAACTACTTTGTGACTAATGCTTTCCAATCGGTCTTCTAAGGGTGACCTCATAGGGGAAATTGTTCTCTGCTCTTGGGATTAGAAGAAATATAATTTTTATTAATAGCCTCCCCTTTTAGAATATCTTCTTGAGGGTCCCCATGGGAGCCATCCTCGGGAGGCCCATTAGGAATGATCTTATTGACAATGGCTTTGGGGTGGGAGTCTCTATTATTTCTCCTAGTAAAAGGAATATTTGGGCAATCCCTTTTGTGGTGATCATCTAACTTACATGAAAATTCAAGAGTTAAGGCCTCCAAGAGCCTCAATTTTAACCTACAAACTTTCTTATTTAAGGGAAATTTGATAATTCTAGCATTGAGACTGTATGCACCCTAAAATGGTCGCCTAGACTTTGGGCCCCATTTCTGTAATTTATCAAATCCCTGAATCAATATTTTCAAATATCAACATTTTATTAATTATATCAATTCCCTTGATCAAATCATAATAAATTCAATATTCCCTAAGGTTTGAGTTTTATTTAATTTAAAAGAGAAAAGAAATAAAAATAAAAATCTTATTTAATTAAGAGAACATGATCCCTTTTAATTAATTAAAAATCTCTTTTAATTAAATAATAAAAATCACTTTATCCTAAGTCTTTATTTAATTAAAAGGAATTTCCTCCCCTTTTATTTAAATAAAAAATCTCCACTTTTCTTCTTATCCTATGTTGCACAAATAAAGTATTTAATTCTTATTTATAAAGAAAAATAAAATAAAAAATAAAAAGAAAAAGCATTTTTTGTCTCATATGGACACAAAAGTCAACTGCTATTTTCTTATTGGAGGATATTTGTGCACAAGGATCAAGCTTCTATTTTTCTCCATCGTTGATTAAATCTTTTGCCTCTTAATCTCCATCGTTCATTGATTTTTCATTCTCTATAAAAGAAGAGCTCTCTTCTTCATTTTCATATCCATTCTCTTTTATGCTATTATTATGCTATAGGTTTTCTAAGTCATTGAAGCTTTTGGAGATATTCTTGCATCAAGTTTTGAAGATTTGGAGCATCATTGGCATTCATCTTGCATCTACATCACATCCTAGCTTGCATCATAGTTGCATCGTCATGGTATCATTTTCTTTCATGTTTTGGATTAATCTCACATAGTTTAATTAGAGGGTTTGTAACTCTTTCATTTCTATTTTCATAGCTTAATTGCATCTTCATCCTCATAGATTAATTTGCATTGCATTGCATACATTTGGTTTCATTGGAGATATTGGCATTCTTGCCCTTGTTTTCATTGTGAATCTCTCATTGTATGGTTGACTAGCAAGGTCATGAGTTTATAGCTCTAGCTGAGAGCAATTTTACAAATCTTGCAACTCCATGCATAGAGGGCTATGGATCGATTTGTGAGGGCTCATTCTTGAGTTTTCTTGCATGTAAGGATTCATAGAAGTGTGGTCACATTTTCACCATACATTTTTGGTGCCTACTGTTAGTGTTTGAACCTGCAGATTAATCAATTACTCAAATAATCCCAATGGCTATAACCTAGCAAGTTACAAACTACTAAGGTATTAAGGTTAAGACCTTCTTCACTTTAAGTAATATATACTCAGGCAGGTGTACCTCTATCAATTCAATGTTCAACTGAGCTCTGAATTGAGAACTTGCTCCTTCACTGCTTTGTTACTGCCTTCAAAATTCAACTCAATAAGTTGCTAAAACTCTGAGTATAACCCAAATTATCCTGATACACAACATCATGATATGGACTATATAAACAGCAACACGAAACAATGGCTTAAGGATATTCATCCTTCTTCCTTTTAGAGTTAAACTCGGGGAAGGGTTAACCTCATTTATTGCTTCTTCAAAGCATTGAAATGCATATTTATGAACTTGTCATAAAATGTCTCAAGTCTGGAAATTATGCATATAAAGTAAAAATTTCAATCAATTATATCTTGGATGGTAAACCAATGTAAATGGATCTAAAACCAGTCCCTTATCCGTTGGGCATCAGAGTCGAACTCTACCTTCACATATATCTATTAAAACGAATACAATGAAACTCAATAACATGCCTAACATATCATTGTTCCCATTCCTACACCTGTCATCAAATCCACATATAGATATTTAATTCCCAGAGACCTCCCCTAAGATTTTACTCTTTCCTTGAAAGAAACTTAAGCTCAACCCCAACATTCACCTTGTGAAAGATGTACTTAAACTGTCTTACAATCTAAATACATAAAGAAACTAAAACACTCCACATGTAAAGACAATCAAATGATAGTAACAAAGCTCTAGTGTATTTGTATTAATTGATCAAATGCATTCATACAGTCTTCCTTGATTTCAAGAAAATAAGGTTCTATATTCCGGACCTCTCCTTTACAAAAACATTTTCCAACCTCTATCTTCAATAGAAACTGACTATTTATTGTATACACCTAAAAATGGTCACCTAGACTATTAGCCCCTTTTGCTAAATCATCAATTGCTTATTCTTGATCAAATCCTAGCTCTATCATTTATTCAATTATTTTCTATGGGCTAACCATCTTATCCTAAGTCTTTATTTATTTAAAAGGAATATTTCCTCCCCTTTTAATAAATAAAAAGCCCCCACTTTTCCCTTATCCTAAGTTGCACAAATAAAGCATTATTCTTATTTTATAAAAAAGGAAAAAAGCACTTTTTGTCTCATATGGACACAAAAGTCAACTCTTATTTTCCTATTGGAGGATACTTGTGCACATGGATTGCTCCTCTTTCAAGCTCCACCGTTGATTAAATCTTTTGCCTCTTAATCTCCATGGCCCATTCCTTTTTCATTCCCTATAAAAGGAGAGCTCTCTTCCTCATTTGCACACACAATTTTTATGCTAATATTATGCTGCAGGTTTTCTAGGTCATCTTGGAGCTTTTGGAGACATTCTTACATCTAGGGTTTGAAGATTTGGAGCATTGTTGGCATTCATCTTGGATCTTCATCAACACTCTATCTTCTTGTCTTCATTCTTGCATCATCATGGCTTTCTTGCTTCATAGTTAGATTTCATTTCTTGCATAGTAGCTTCATTTTCATGGCATTCTTAGCTTAGATTTCCTTTATGCTTTAGATTAATTCATCTAGTTTAACTAGGAGGCTTTGTAATACTTGCAACTTTCATTTCCATAGTTTAGCTTGCATTTCCATTCTAGCATAGCATTGCATTGCATTTTCATTCTTGATTCTTGAGGATATTGGCATTCTTGCCCTTGTCTTCATTGAATCTCCCATTGCATGGTTTACTAGCAAGGTTATTGGCTAAATAGCTCTAGCTGAGAGCATTCTTAAAACCCTTGCACTCCATGCCTAGGGAGCTATGGATCGATTTGTGAGGGCTCATTCTTGAGTTTCCTTGCATGTAATGATTCATAGAAGTGTGACACAATTATAGCACACATTTTTGGTGCCCACCGTGGGGCAGAGTAGACTAGCTTTGTCCCTTCTTTTTCTGCATTTTCATCATTTTTCGTCAATTTTTCGGCAAGTTTTTAGCGTAATTTTTGTTCTCTGGTTTTTTGTCTCAGAATATCACGCGATACTTCTCAAGTATATCGCGCAATACTTCTCAGGTATATCGTGCGATATACCTTACTATACGCGTGCAATACTTCGCGCTAGAGAAGAATCGCATGGTAGTATTGAGGTATATCGCCTGGTCTTAGGTGAAGTATCGCCTGGTGTCGGGCGAAATATCGCGCGGACTGATAAGTATCGCCTGGTGTTGGGCGAAGTATCGCGCGATACTGTGTCTGAACTTGGCAGTGAGCTATTTTTGGGCTATTTTATCTATCTTGCAAGTTTCAGGTTGTTAGCTATCTTTTTGAAATTTTTTGAAATTTCTAGCGTTTTCAAATCCGTGCCACACTGGAAAACGGGTGCCCATTTTTTTTGAAATTTTGCAAATGGTATCAAAAGTTTAAGTGTGATATATCGTTGGAAAGGTTTTTCCGAGCCCAATCCAACCATGATGGTTTCATTTCCAGATTTTATCATTTGATCAAGTATTTTTGCAGATTATCAGATTTTTCATGTGCTAACCATTGTGGGTCTAACAAGTTGTGATTGTAGGTGCACTTGCTTGAGATATTTTTCCAAAAGAACGCATGTCAAAGAGGGCTACTAATGGTTTTTGTAGGGCTGCCCTAAGCATAAAAACTAAATCAAGTGCTTGTTTAATTGCTTTTTTTTATTAAGTGCGGCATATACTAGTTGTTTCATTTCATAGGCACTTAATACTTTGTGAAAGGAATCTTGGGGTGGTAGGAGAAGTATGCTCTTCACCTTTAGGTGAATCAGAAAATCTTGACCCATCTTGAGGTTTTGGAAGCAAAGGGGTAATTGGATCTTGCTTGGTGTGTTTGGGAGAAGTTTTTGAGATAGGGGAGTATGCTCTTCACCCTTGTGGTGAATCAAAAACCTTGAACCTCAAAAATCATCCATTCTTTGTTTAGCTTAGGATCCTTTAGTGGGCCTGCTCTTGAGAAATCAAGAGGAACGACCCAAGTGGGGACAACCTTGTCATCATTTTCCTTGGTGGCAAGTGATTCCAACTCACTATAATCTCAAGGCTATCGAGGACACAAAACCTTGGTAGACATAGTACTTATCTTCGCTTGATGTGAGTAACTTGTGGGATTGTGACCATGAGGAAAGCATTAAGCAAGAATGCTTAAGGTTCTCTTGAGGCTGCGAGGTCCTAGTCCTTTATGAGGAGCAAGAGGGGTGCTATGAACGGAAACCCTTACTATGAACCATTAGATAGAGGCCACCTTCTTTTAGCCGCTTAGCTTCTTGGTGCAAGGATTGATCCAAGTGGACTTACCCGGATCACCCCAAGACACTCACCATATGTGTTCCTTTGGTTGTGTTTTTGACACTTCCATGACAATGCCAATATCTCTTGTGGGCAACCACTTGGTGTGAGGCAAGGGAGCATCAAGTTGTGAGCCACGTTGCTAAGTAATGAACCTTGTCCTTATAGGTAGTAATTGCTTGAATTGTCTTCGATTGTGCTATACCAATGTAAACGTTCTTAACATTCAAACAAACGGTAGCATTCATAAGGTTTTCTATTTTGATATCACAAGTGCTTGTCTTGGCAAGGTTGCTTTTGCCCTTGTTTCAAGTGTTCTATGACATGTTTGATCCTACACTATTTGCAAACCTGTCTTTTATCTACTGCTACTACTTGTCAAACTGAGAAATTGCACTATCCAATCTTGGAAATCGATCAAAACGCTTCAAACCTGAGATTTTTATGTTCACTGGTCAAAGAATCACCCAATTCTGCAACAGTTTCGCACTCCTTACTACGAAATATCACGCGATACTTCGCGCCCTGCTATTTTATCGCACTCTTTGCTGAGATATATCGCGCGATAGTTCGCTCCTGCTGGACTATCGCCCCGCTAGCCTGGAGTCTATCGCCCAACCATACTACAGTCTATCGCCTGGCTTAAGGTAAAGTATCGCCCGAACTGAGAAGTATCGCCCTGTCTGCCTGGAAAGTATCGCCCAGAATCTTTTTGCTGTCCTGTCATTGCTACAATTCAGAGTTGCTAAACTTGCACTTTAACCTGGCGTAGAATGTCCTTTTCTGTTCTTACTCGAAACTGGTTTGTTACTTACATGTTTAGATTTTTTCTAGATTGAAACAAATGAGCTAAAACTATTGGGTTTGAGTTTAACAAATGCTACTCTTGATCACTTGTCGCATCACGGTTACCTCTCTAGCTACTTGCTTATTGAGCTTCTTGCTCGCTGCTTGACTTTAGTCAATTGATTGCTGTAAGTACTTGAGCACTTTTGACGAGTCATCTCTTTATTGTTCTACTTTGACAAGTGATCTTTATTAGCTTTTCTTATCTCAAATCTAAGAAACTTTGTCTCATTCTATTAGTCAACCAACATCTCTTTTCATGCCGGTTACAACTCGGTCTCAATTTGAGCAGGAGAGTCATCCTCCGTTCAATTATACACAGTTACCTTCTCCAACTAGACGTTCAAAAGCACCCATTAGCAACAACAGTTCTAGTTCTAACCAATTTGAGAATTCTAAGGCTACACCATGGTATAAAGGAGGTTTCCTCTTTTCCGCATTCAAGACCCCCAAAAACACAGACAGTGTCTCACTCACTTTGACTAACAAGAAAAATTTCAACTCTTGCAAGAACACTTTGAGCGTAAGGATAATCAAGCGCGCTTAGACAAAGAACACAATCAACAAAGGATGGATGCTACTAGGCGCATGGCTTATAGAGGGACATTTCATGAGCAACCTGAGACTAGTAATCATGAGCATAGACCTCTTTTTAACAATGGCAACAATGATAACAACACGCCACCAAGATCTCCTCCAAGGCCAACTTTTGCTATGCCTTCTTCACCTCCTAGACCTCCCCCCTCTCAACATGAGGCAGAGGCTAATGATGAGATTTCTAGTGAGGATCTTATGAGATGTGAACAAGATGTGGATTTCCAACGAATGATGCATAAGCTTTTAGAGCGTAATGGTGATCAGTACTTTCAATATATGACTTCTAGAGGATACAAGCTTCCTCCCGGCTATGATGTCAGACAAATTGTCCAACAAAGAGTACCAACTGAATTGGAAGTTCTTCAAGAAGAATTACGTCGGACAAATCAACGCCTTACCCAAATGGCATTAGAAAGAGAGCCTCCAAAGGTCTCTTTTGTACAATCAATTTGTGCTCTTCCTTTTGATAAAGATCTATACATGGTCCCGTTTCCTAAGGATATTGAGGTTCCTAAATATGACAAGTATGATGGAAATGGTGACCCTCATGACCATGTGCGTCATTTTTATGCTCTTAGTATGGACTTTCTTCATGAAGACACATATCTTCTACGCTTATTCCCTCGAAGCTTAAGAGGCCAAGCTTTGGAATGGTTTGCAAAATTGACACCACCGCTTAAGACTTTTGATGAGTTAGCTCAGCGGTTTACCCAGCAGTACTCTTACAACATCCAACAACCTGTCACTGTGATAGATCTTGGTAATCTAAGACAACATCAAGGTGAGCCATTTGCAACTTACTTACAATGTTGGAGGTCATTGTATTCTCGATATCCTCGTCAGCTACCCGAAAGAGAAAAGATTGACATTTTCGTCAACACACTTGTGCCTGAGCTATTCTATGATCTAAGGAAGCAACTTTTCTCCTCCTTCCATGACATGGTTGAAAGTGCATATCGGATTGAGGATGTAGCTATAAGAAAAGGGGATATTGTTATTAATAAAGATGCTAAAGGCAATGGTAAAGACAAGAACAAACCTTGGAATAAGAACAAGTATGTTGTTAATGATGGGGTTGTTGATGCTCCTAAAGTTAAAGAGCCCGCTTTCAATCTCTCCAATGCTATCTATGCTGCAAAACAACAAGAAGCTACCAACACTCGTAGTGCTCCTAAACCTCAGTATGCAGATAAGCCTAAGAAGTCATTTCGAAAGCAAGTCTATACCAAATTGGCAGAACCTTATGATGTGATCCTTAAGACTTTGGTTGACAATGGATATCTTATGCTTCCTGATAAACCTGGTAACTGGGATCCGATAAATAAGCCTAATTGGTGGAGAGAGGATCATTACTGCCATTATCACAGAAACAAGGGACATCCAACAGACAATTGTTTTAGGCTTAAGGATGATATTCAGGATCTTATTGAGAATGGCACAATCTCCACTGATGGCTTAACTAAAAATTCTGATCACACAGCTTTCAAAGATCCTCTACCTAAGCATGATAAGGGGGAACCTCTCAAACACATAAGAAGAATCATGATGCAAAGATCAATTATACATATCCTTCTAATGCACCTGTGATTAACATGGTAGAGCCCGTTGAGAGCGTTCTAATGATGAGGTCTCAAGATGATAATAAAGCCAATCATGGTAAGCCAAAGTTAGTCTTGCAAACACGTGGTAGTTCATCTTCCCAAAGTGAGACACTGAATGCTGTTACTAGGGGGCAAGCCAAGATTGTCCTTAAAACTGCGCAAGATCCCAAGCAGGCTTTGCCTTCCAAACAAGCGGCTCCTTCAGCCACCCCTAGCTATGATCTTGTCCAACATTTACAAAAGACACTAGCACAAATATCTATCCTTGAGTTGCTTCGGTTATCCCCTTCGCATAGAGAGATTCTTGATAAAGCTCTACGTACAACATGTGTTCCCAATGACATTGATCCAGATCAATTTCAGGCTATGGTCAACCACATTTCATCTCCGCTATCTCTCTCCTTTTCTGCAGAAGATGACATATCTATTGCTCACCCTCATAATCTAGCTTTACACATTGAAGTTCTAGTCTACAATACCCAAGTCCGCCGAGTCCTGATAGACAATGGTGCAGGGTTAAATATTGTTTCTTTCAATGTCATACAACAATTGGGTTTGTCAGAATTGGCCGTGGATTCCAAGAAGAAGATTACTATAAAAGCTTATGATGAAGTGGAAAGATCTTCCAAAGGTCTTGTCACGCTGCCTGTCCGAGTGGGCCCTATCACGAAAGATATTAGCTTCCAAGTATTGGACATCCCACTCGCATATAACATTCTTTTGGGTCGTCCTTGGATCCATGACATGCAGGCTATTCCTTCCACTTATCATCAGTGCATCAAATTTCCATACAATGGCACTGAGGTTGTGATTCCTAGAGACCATACTATTGCTATCAATGCTCTTGCTGCTACTAAAAAATTTGTTCCTCATAATGAACCTTTTGTTGATCCTAGTACATCTCTAGCTGCTGCTGAGAAATCACTTAAGATGATGAGCCTTGGTATGGGTGAATATAAACTGGGTTCTTTTGCTTCTATACCTGTTTCTCCTAGGTCATATGGGAGACCTTCTGATCAGATGCAGCCTTCCACTTCTGCTATGGTGATCTTTGATACTTTTGTTCCTTCATCCGTTCCTTTAGAAGTAGAAAGAGAAGAACAAGCTATTCAAGAGTGGATCTATAAAGAGGATTCTAGAAATACTCCCATGCTTAGTAATTCAGACACAGATACAGATGAGTCACCGCTACACACTATGGTTCAAATGGGAGATGATCTTCCTTCTACTTCACTTCTTTGGGGAGAAAAATGTATATCTACTAATGATATGGATGTTGATATGGTTCATTCTTTTAGTAACCATCCCGACGTGGTTGATGGGTCTTGTATGGGGTCTGATGAGTTTGTTCCCCGTATTGCCTTAGTAGACTATGTTGGTCCTTCTATGACAACTCTAGATCTAGCTACTTTTGGAGCCTACCCTATAGGCTCAACCTCTCTTGTCACCAGAGATGACATCCCTCGCATAAATGCTATTGAACCAATCACTTCATTTCATCTCACATCAACACTTGTTACTTCTTCCACCAGCGAACTAGCAACAAAAAAGATTGAATCAGCAATCAAACATCACAGTCATCAAGTCAAAAGAAAAGAGCAATGGTCGGATGGCAAAAACCACATTGTGGTGGTATCCAAACCTAAGAAAAGTAAAGATAAAAATTTGCTCAAAAATAATGACTCCAAAATAAAAGATGAGAAGTTGATTCTCTACAAACAAATGGTGCACTACTTCAAGCATGATCTCATATCTGTTATACTTCAGCCCATTCCTAAAGCTGAGAAAAGAGTTGCTAATGCCTTGGTTACTTTGATATCCATCTTACAAATGAAAAAGCATAAATCTCGCTTCAAGTTCCTGGTGGATGAATTACGCTATCCTGCTCACAAATCTTACAATCCTACCATCTTTCCATGTCTTCCACCTCATACTCCTCCATGCCATTCTTTTCGCCATCCCTTACACTTTGCCTTTGTCTCTGGTGGCTTGTATAGGAAGGGTCTAGATGGAACTCTCCTTAAGTGTCTAGAAATAGAGGAGTCAGAAAAAGTACTAGCTGAAATCCACGATGGCATATGTGGATCACATTCTAATGATCCTCCACTAACTCAGACATTGCTTAGGGCTGGTTATTATTGGTCGAACTGGTTGAGACCTCCTATCATCACAGCTGTAGCATTTGGGCCTGGGGCCTATCAGTTCTCTACATCAGAGGAAGCAGATTCTTGATGCCCATTTCTGTCTGGGGCATCCTTTGTACATATTTTATGATCCTGAAAAAATTCCAAAAAAAAATCATATATGATGCTGAAAACAACCTAAAAAGCATATAAAGTACTGAAAAAATGAGCATCCTAGTGAAAACCTAGCAATAGGTGCTTTGATGTCTCACCAAAAAAATCAAAAAATTCAAAAAATTTAAAAAAAAATTGAAAAAGTGCCTTGGTGAAAACCTGGAAATAGGCGCCTTGGTAGCAAAAATACAAAAAAATTATTAAAAAGTCCTGAAAAAATCTATCAAGTGGTGAAAACCTGGAAACAGGCGCTGCTTGAGACCCTCTGCACCTATGTCTATCAGTCTTGCGTGGCGCTCTTTCGCTCCACTTCTCGCTTTGCCTCTCCTAGCCTGGAATTGATTCTTGTCTTAGTCTAGGGGGCATATGTTGCTTTAAGCTTATCTTGGGTCTCTTTGTGCGTCTAGGTTTCTTGGGCAACTTGGTTCCAATGGTGTTTTTCAACACCACCCCAATGGTGTTTTTCAACACTACCCTTGCGTCGAGTGTTTCTCAACACTTATCAGATGTCCTACCTGCAGTCTAGTATGATGCGATATTTCTCATTTGCAGATGCAATACTCAAAGTTTGACTCTATGACCTACACACACGCACTTGACTTGCTGAGATTTGTTTGAATTTATTTCTTTGCATGCTGTCTATGATGATTTCTTTGCTGAGTGGTCTCTCCCTGAGAAGTTTTCGATGATGCATAGCTAGAAGATTGAGGGTATGAGAACATGTTTTATTGCTTTTTCTGCTTGTGGGTATATTTTGTTGATCCTAACTGTCATGAGCATTTATGCTGGTCTTACTTGACACTGTGGATTGACAGGGTATTATCCTTCACTATTTTTGTGCGAGTGCATGCTTCTAGTCATCTTGACTTTCTTGTGTCTCGATGTGAGTATAATCTTGCTATATTAAACTTAGGTAATCTCACTGTGCTAGTCATCTTGACCTACATGTCTTTGATGCCTAGGTGAGATTTCCACATTCCTATCTGATAAAGATCATATTCATATTCACATAGTTATGCTAGTGTGTATTGTATGATCTTGCGATGCTACCAATAATGCTCGATGATGAATATTAGATGTCTATTGGCTTTGTAACCTTGCAAGTAAACCACTTTTCATGTAGCTTGCATTTCTTAGGTTCATGTTAGTTTAGTTTTGCATCTTGCATATGGAGAGAGCTCTCCTTTCATTTTTCATGGACTTGTTAATCAGCTGCGCTCACCTTTCGCTTCTTCCCGATCATGTCTTTCACTTCTTATCTTTCATATCACATCATTTTCTATTCATTTCAGGATCGAAACTGAAATCTGAGTTCACCTTGATCATCCAAATCATCTTTCTCCTTCTTTCACGCAGTTGACTAACCTTTTGAGGCCTGATCCTTCGATCTTTGCTGGGGCATTCTTCACCTCTTCATCTCCATCTCTTTCAAACTTCTCATCTTTCATTCACTTTCAATCTCAAGTTCAAATTCTTCCCCCTCCGTGGTGTTTTCGGGTTGAGGGACCACTTGGTTCATGCCCCGGGTCCCATGTGTGGGGCATACCTTCACTGCTTGATGGTTATTCTGTTCTCTTTCTTCGATTATGATTTCTAGTGATTTGATCATGCTGCTCTTGCTTCTGCTTTCCCTCTACCTGGATTTCACTTTCGATCCCGAGGGGGCAGACACATCATATCTTATTGGCTATCTCTTTCCTAAGTGTTCAGTACTGTCACTACCAGGCTGATCATGCAAGGATTTTCTATCTCTCTACACTTCATTCTTTGGAGTCAGATCGCTATCTGCTTGCCTTCTTGGCTATCTGCTTGCTTTGTTGGCTGATCTGAGTTGCTTTGTGATCCCAAATCGATCTCACATTTCAACTTCATTCTTTGACTGCATGTGTTCCCAAATCGATCACACATTAGTCAAAGAGGGGCAAATGTATACAACTAAAAATGGTCACCTAGACTATTAGCCCCTTTTGCTAAATCATCAATTGCTTATTCTTGATCAAATCCTAGCTCTATCATTTATTCAATTATTTTCTATGGGCTAACCATCTTATCCTAAGTCTTTATTTATTTAAAAAGAATATTTCCTCCCCTTTTAATAAATAAAAAGCCCCCACTTTTCCTCTTATCCTAAGTTGCACAAATAAAGCATTATTCTTATTTTATAAAAAAGGAAAAAAGCACTTTTTGTCTCATATGGACACAAAAGTCAACTCTTATTTTCCTATTGGAGGATACTTGTGCACATGGATTGCTCCTCTTTCAAGCTCCACCGTTGATTAAATCTTTTGCCTCTTAATCTCCATGGCCCATTCCTTTTTCATTCCCTATAAAAGGAGAGCTCTCTTCCTCATTTGCACACACAATTTTTATGCTAATATTATGCTGCAGGTTTTCTAGGTCATCTTGGAGCTTTTGGAGACATTCTTGCATCTAGGGTTTGAAGATTTGGAGCATTGTTGGCATTCATCTTGGATCTTCATCAACACTCTATCTTCTTGTCTTCATTCTTGCATCATCATGGCTTTCTTGCTTCATAGTTAGATTTCATTTCTTGCATAGTAGCTTCATTTTCATGGCATTCTTAGCTTAGATTTCCTTTATGCTTTAGATTAATTCATCTAGTTTAACTAGGAGGCTTTGTAATACTTGCATCTTTCATTTCCATAGTTTAGCTTGCATTTCCATTCTAGCATAGCATTGCATTGCATTTTCATTCTTGATTCTTGAGGATATTGGCATTCTTTCCCTTGTCTTCATTGAATCTCCCATTGCATGGTTTACTAGCAAGGTTATTGGCTAAATAGCTCTAGCTGAGAGCATTCTTAAAACCCTTGCACTCCATGCCTAGGGAGCTATGGATCGATTTGTGAGGGCTCATTCTTGAGTTTCCTTGCATGTAATGATTCATAGAAGTGTGACACAATTATAGCACACATTTATACTAATCAACCATCCTGGAATCCTCAAAAGGATGCAACAAGCTTCGGATGGCTGATAGAAATTTGCACTAGAAAACAAAAGAAAATACAAACAGAAAGATATTTAATAAAGACAGCAAGGCATATTTTTTCAATTCTGAACAACTTCCGCAGCTGGCACCTTTGTTTGTAGATATTTTCAGAGCAGTTACCAAGTTTGTCATATGAATGATGACCGCCATTACAAGCTAATTTACATCATTCTCTGTTTGAACACGCTCTCCCTCAAATTCTGGATCAGGTGCCAAGTGCAATCTATTCTTCTTCCTCCTCTGTCAGCTGGATAACCGGTTTTTTCTTCTTCTTTGTTATTAGCTTTTCCCAAGCTGCCACATCATCATCAGATGGCCAGTTGTAACTCTGCAGCTCCTGTAATAAGTTGACTTGCTGTTCCCATGTAGAATCAGTCACATTTTTAACTTCTACTATAAACTTAATACAGTCACTTTCAACTTTGAATAAATTATCAATTATATTATTAGTTCTTTCCACATCCAAAGCCTTATTATCTTTTAGGAAGGTGTCTTGCTTGATTACCAACTGACCCATTGACAACTTCCAATCCTCCAGCTTGACCACATTTCCATTGTCATCATATACCGGGGGCAAATACTTGCTGTAATCTTTATCAAACATGGCTAACCTAGCCTTTATTTGGTTTGACTTTCCTTTGAAAAACTTTGACGCTGCACTTATTAGGCCAATCCTTTCAAATACATCAGTCACTACTTTTGGGATATCAGGCCTGTGTTCTTGTAAACTGTCAAGCTTATCAAACAACAAATTCCTCCTAGACCAAATACTATAGAGTGGCTCCAAGGTGGCTAAATAGTCATTCACCTTTTGATTGGTCTGACGTAATAGGCTAACTGATTTATGAACTGCATCCATCTTGTCCTTTATTTTGTCTTGCCTGTACTGCACTATTTTGGCTATAGTGTCCAGGGATGCATCCAATTTCACCTTTTCCAAGTCTTCAGCAGGTCCCTCAGGTGCTTCCAAATTTATCTGAACAGGTACCTCAATTTGCAAAGGAGGAGGAGGAATTATTTTTGAGGCTTCTTCAAGTTTGACCTTTATTTCTACCAGCTCATCTTCCAATTGTTTGATTTTCATCATTTTCAAATCTCTGTCCTTGGCTACCATGCTTGAACTCTCAAACAATTTGGCATATCTTTCTGACAGCTGAGCTGTCTTGGCTTCATTCAGATTAGCCCAATGAGTTACTGCCTTGGAGACTTCAAGGTCTGTTGTATTTTGTATAGTCCATATAATTTTATTCCCCTCCATCTTATCCTCTATACTCAATAGAGATGGCTTTTGGGTTTTGGGGGCCATAGACCACATTGCAACAGCTTGGGACTTAGGGTCATAGCCACTTCCTCTTATCATGTCACCAATGTGAACCTCATATGATAGGCTACCCTCTGGTTGCTTTCTCAATTGATCAATGAGGAATGCAGAAGTCAGATCCCATCCTGGGGTTAACAACATTCCACTTGATTTAACCAATTCTCTGGCTTCGTCCACTATTATAGGATCAAGGCTAGGATCATATGAAGCAAGAGATCTCAAAGTTTCTTCACTTGGCTCCATACCTTCAGGCAGAGCTTTCTTTACTTCTTGCTGCTTATTCCAAATGAGAAAACTCTTGAACTCATCAGTCTTAATGAATTGATCATCCCTCAAGAATTCCTCCTGATAGACCTCTCTGATATCCTTCTCCAACCACAAGGACTTTTTCTGCTTTCTTTGCTCAATGGCTATTTTCTTGCCTGCTCTTATTGCTTTCCTCAATTGATGATGATATGGCCTATCACCTGGTACAAGAGCAGATGCTCTATCAATTTCCCTTCTTTGTTTCTCACGCATTGAAGGTTCACCTTCCTCAAGCCTCTGTTTCTTCAATGGTGGCTCTGAGATATCCTTTATTTCTGGTTGATCTTGAGTGAGATCAACAACTGGTGGTCCCTCAACCTGTGGAGGACTATCTTCCTCTTGTGACTCATCAGTGAATTCTTCCTCATCAGAAGATGAATAATCTTTCTTTTTCTTCTTCTCTGGCTTATTCTGATTAATCAAGCCTTCCAATTGATTTGCCAAGGTATCATATTTTTCAATCATCCCATCAATCTTCTTCTAATAAGGAAGATCAGGGAAAAAACCATCAAAAGGAATCTGAGATGCTTTCAATTGGTTGGACAAATCTACTAAATCAAAGAATCTGTACCATCTCCTCTTAACCTCATCTTCATCCAAAATGTTTCTAATCACATCTTCTTCATCTAAACCCTCATGCTCCTTGATCACACCAATGTTTGGGACGTAAGTCATCCTGGCAATCTTGATGAAACCCTCAGGATCTATGTGCCTACAAGCACTAGTAACCATTTTGAATTGTTGTAGCCATGCACTAATCTGAGGAAAAGCCCTCTTTCCTATCAGGAAGTCACCTACCCTGAACTGCCTGGGTGTGAACGTACCCTTTCTGTGAGGGGCCAAAAGCTCTTTATCTGTACACATCAGTTGCTAAACAAATTCCAAACAAGCCACTCTCGGAGGCACATACTTTGGTAATAAATGTGGGGGTTGGGGACAACCATAAACTCTGATAATTGTGGAATTATCTCCTAAGTAGAAGTCACCCCAATTATGATTTCCATCCCACTTATCCACATACTACAGTGGTCTTAAAAGCCTAAGGACTCTAGGAGATAGCCTGGTGACATTTATGCCTAGCATCCTAATAATCGGAAAGACAATGAAATTCTGAAAAACATAAAAATCTGCTTCATTGGAGGTAGAATTCCATATCCTCACCCACAACTGCACTGGATTGTGCTGATCCTTGAAAGTGAACCTTGGTTTTAACATGTTTACATCAAAACTGTTGATGTTGAAAAATAGAATCAAATGCATTAATAAAGAATAATGCATGAACTCAATAGGACTTTTACTTTCTTTGACAGACATCAGCCCTTGATGCATCCTATCAATCACATACTGAATGTAATCATAGTCAGTGTTTACCAAGGGATTTTGAATATCCAAAATAATCATCAGCAAGTCAGCTGGTAAAAATTATGCATTCCCATCAATTCCCAAAACTCTACATAACGCATAGCAAGTATATCTCATATAATGATGGAGGGATTTGAACTGGTATGGGGCATTCATGTTAGCAGGAAGGGGGGCTATGTATTTATCCTATTTTGGCATATGTTTAACCAACTGGTCTTTTACTGACCCTATATTGCTTCTGTATCTTGCCTTTTCTTTGTTCAAATCAATCTCAGTTGAAAAGGACGTGTATAGACCAAAAGCTTTCATAAAAGATCCCCTATCAAGAGTAACTAAGGGTGATTGGTCTTCTTTTCTAATTGTCCTTGAGATAGGGTCATAACTTCTGGCTAGGGCAACAATTAAATCAACATCTAGGAAAACATCAGGGACAACCATTTTTCCCAATCCTAACACCCAACCATTACAGACAGGGACATGCTTATTTTTATTGCTGTAAAAGAAGTTGAAAATAGTGTAACCTGAGAATTCCGGAGTGATTGGGTCTCTACACCATTCCAAAAGATCTTCAAACACATCATCAATAGCCCTCTTGTTCTGACTGGAACCCGGCAACAGTTTCAGGAATTCATCTAAAAAATTTGGCTTATTCTTGTCCTCACCAGTTTTGGACTTGGCCTCACTACTAGAAGACGCTGCACTCTTCTCAGGTTGACTCATCCTTGCTATAGAAACACCTTCAATTCTCTGTATCTCAAATGCTTTATGCTCAGAAATTCTCTAGACAAACAGAAACTCTAAGACTGAACAAATAAACAATGAGCTTCAACTTATTTATCGATATGAATCCAAGGTGTGCAACTACCATAATTAATGCAAATCTCCTTAATTGATCCCATATTCAATTTTATGTACCCTCAGAATTCAAATTTCAAGCTCGCCATGTCCGGATGTTGATAGATAGATTAAACTACTTGAAAACGAGGTGAAGAGGCAATGATCATGATTCTGTACTTTAAAACTGTTTGCGTCATGCAATCTTTCTTCTTGAAGCTGATTTGATGGCTTACTAGTTTCATGTCCAAATCGACAAAGTACTTTATCTATCTGGCAATGGTTCCTTTTCTTTTCCCTTTATGACCTTTTCCATCTGAGCCCATTTAGCGAACCGGCGACTATTGGCTTCTCTTAGTCGCTGAATATAATGCTAACCCTAGCTAGCAACCGGAGAACTAGCGACCACTGGCTTCGCTAGTTCTCTGAATCCCTGTTTAATCCTGGTTCAAATTTGGAGAACTAGCGACTACTAGCTTCGTGGGTTCTCAGAATCCCATCCTTAACCATCCATGCATTTCACGAATCAGCGAACAAAGGGCTCCCACTTAAACAGTTAACTGCAATTACCATTTGGCGAACCAGTGAACAAAGCCACCTCCCATTCTCTTAATATTATGACTGACGGTCAATTTTCTTGGAGATCTAGCGAACAAAGGGTTCGCGCATTCGCTTAAAGATATACTTAACTGCTTGATTGTCTGGAGAACTGGTGAACCCCTTTAATCTCTGATTCGCTGAATCTTTCCTTAATCATCACTTTATACTAGGATTCCAGATTGACCGTTGATCTTCATCAATCGATGGTTATCGCTAGTTCTCTGAATAACAAAAACCTTAACCATTTAATTCCGAGAATCAGCGAACAAAGAGCATTCACTAGTTCTCCAAATACTTCATATCATTGAAAATTTTATTTCGAGAATAAGCGACTGAGACCTTAAAACTTATCATCCATTGATTCTCTTATTCACCAGATTTTTTTAACCTTTATCCTTTTATTAAGAGAACTGGCGACCACTAGCTTCGCTGAATCGCTAGATTGTTTAGCATGTCACCAACTTATTCGGAGAATAAGCGAATGTGAGAAAACTTATCTCCACTGAAATCTTTTGGGCAAACCATCAGAACCACCAAATTTAGAGGATAGCACTATAAGTATTTAGTCGCTCATTCGCCAGATCAAATATGCAGGACCCACAGATATTTTGAGATTAAAACAGGGCCGTTGATCGTGAAAACAATCCACGGTATTCGCTAATTCTCTAATTGACACTACCCTTGACCGCCAGATTCTGAGAATAAGCGAACAAAGTGTTCGCTGAATCACTAGATTGTTTCACAAGACCACCAAAGATTGCGAGAATTGGAGATAACCCTCATTCGCTAGTTCTTGGAAAGGAAAATGAAACCGCCGAAGCACTTGGAGACTTAGCGAACAAAGTAATCAAAAAGCGTGGCTTTAATGCATTCGCCAATTCACTGGATGTTTGGGATAACCGCTGGAAGATCTAGAGAACTGGTGACTGATATTAATAATGAACATGAATTTGACTCATTTGCTGAATCGCCAGATTGTTTTGAAATTTGATAAGACACTTCCCGATTCGGTGAACACTTGGGGCAAATAAGCACATGCACAAATAGCAACTTAAGTGACTTAAAGGTAACCAAGAAAAAGAAACAAGAGGGCCACATGAAGTTTAGAAATGAATTGGAAACATTTTGAAAGACAAGACCTAGGGTAAGGGTTTTCCTGAACATGTCAAAAACCATTTTCACGACACTTTACAAACCCTAGTCCAGGTATAACACTCGCATGGAGACTTAAATCAGGAATTGGACACAAACCTCAAAATTTTTTTAGGATACCCAACACCTACCATGGGGCAACCCACTTTTACATGGTGGTTTTGATTATTTTTGGAGCTAACCCTTGTGCAGATTTGTTTGGAGATGGAAAACCCTAGATTTTCAAAGATTTGATCATATCTTCCAAAAAGCT
Source organism: Chamaecyparis obtusa (assembly GCA_027943335.1). Lineage (NCBI taxonomy): Eukaryota > Viridiplantae > Streptophyta > Pinopsida > Cupressales > Cupressaceae > Chamaecyparis > Chamaecyparis obtusa. The sequence continues at coordinate 727,133 of BSBK01001273.1, read as the reverse complement.
TGGTTTTTTTGTTTGAAATTTTTTTTGCATGTTGGCGACATATCAAAAAAGCTCCAAAAAAAATTTCAAAATTTTTGGAGGTGATTTGTATTTTTTATGATTTTTTCTTGATTTTTCATAAAAAATCAATTTCTGGTGCAAATCAGCATATTTTTTGGAAATTTTTATATTTCTAAAAAGGTCTTGAAATTATACAGGGGGTCCATTCACTATGTTTTTAATTTAGAGATCATATCATATCTCATTTGGTCAATTTATAAAAACTAGTCTATTTTGGTAAAATGGGTCTCTAGGGCACAAATGGAGAGATTTTTCTAAAAATTTTACATTTTTGAAAAGCTCTCTATTTTTTGATAGAGGTTTCTTTTCTGCATTTTGGGTTTAGAGTCCAAATTCATGTTGTAAAAATTAGATCTTGTTGACTAGGTCAAATGCAAAAAAAAATAAATTTTGTGATGGGTATGCACTTATTTTTCATTGTTCAATGCATGATATGAGTTATCATTTGGATTATTTGTTGGTTATCATTGCTCCTAACAATTACTTTTTAGATCTAACCACCCTAGGGTTTGCATAAGTTGGATATACATTGCATATCTTATTTGCTTGTTTTCTTGTCTTGTTCATTTGAAAGTGCTCTTGCTTTCATGGAAAATGCTTAAAACAAAGCGTTGGACTTGAGGTACTTTGTTCCATCTCTATAACATTTAGATTTTGGGATTAAAATTAAACCTCTCATGTGTTTGGCTTGAGAGTTTACATGCTTTCATAGAACACATTTCAATTAATGCTTTTAAAGGGAATGAACATAGATTTGCTTTGTGTAAGTGAATGCTTGTGTTTAAACCTTAAGTAATTCTTGGTTCCAATATCAAATATCTCATTGAGTGATTGAGGGCATGGATTCATTCCTTGTTTACATAGGGAGTTAAATGCACCACTTTGTGGACTCACTCTATGTTTACTTGGAAATTTGAATATTTCATTGTTCAACCCTTTTTCATTTGTGAGTAGTATTGATTAGCAGTCTTAGATTACTTGTGATTGATCTAGATTGCTATCTTGGGTTATTGGACTTTCTAATCCATCGGCCCCTCGTTTCCACCGCATGGTTGCAAGGTCAGCGCCACATTAAAGGGGAAGGGTCTACAGGAAAGAAGCGTTAATTGCTCCACTAGGCAACCTTTTTGTGCTTTTTGGAATTCACTTGTTTTCTAAGGTGTGGACTCACTTTGAGTTGATGTGAGGAGTTAAATGTTTCACTTTTGGGCTCACTTTGAGTTGGTGTGAGGAGTTAAATGTTCCACTTTTGGACTCACTTTGAGGTGGTGTGAATAGTTAAATGTTCCACTTTTGGACTCACTTTGAGTTGGTGTGAAGAGTTAAATGTTCCACTTTTGGACTCACTTTGAGTTTGTGTGAAGGGTTAAGTGTTCCACTTTTTGGACTCACTTCACATTCTCTTGAAGGGTTAAATGTTTCACTTTTGGACTCGCTTCACATTCTCTTGAAGGGTTAAATGTTCCACTTTTGGACTTGCTTCACATTATCTTAAAGGGTTAAATGTTCCACTTTTGGACTCACTTCGCATTCACTTGAAGGGTTAAGTGTCCCACTTTTGGACTCACTTTGCATTTACTTGAAGAGTTAAGTGTTCCACCTTTAGGGCTCTAAATACTTTTGATAGTGAATTACTTAATTTTATTTTTAGAAGGCCTACTTGGGGACACACCACCTCAAGGGACGACCTTAACTCCTATGTTCCGGTGGAGTATAAATATCGGGAGGTGAATCCAAAGACACCTCTCTTGGGAATTGAGTTTGATATCACTCTTGGCTAAGCCTCAAAGAACTTTATACCTTTGAGAAGTGAAGGAGGAGATTTGGGTTACCGTCTCCCCCCGGCTGTGTGATTTTGAATTCTTCTCATCTACAGATTTGGGCCTTACGTACCTTGTGTATATTGAGGACTCTTTTTAGAAAGCCATGTATATCCTTGTAGATAGCTTGATAAGGTGTTGTTGTGTTCTAAGTGCCTGCTAAAACATTTTCAAGAACATACACAAGTAGAATCTCTAAGGAGTAGAAATACTAAGTCACTATCATTGTTCATGTGCAAGGTTGCTTTGTCCCTTGTCCATTGCTTGAGGAATGTTTGCTTGAACTCCTTGATTGCTATCTTATGTGTCTGATCAATGATAAAAATTTGTTGATATACTTGTTTGATTCTTTGCAGCTTGCTTGGTTTTCTACCTTACTGTCAGAGACTTGTTTTCATTGCAAATTCTTGGTTTTTGCCTTCTAAGGGCGATTTCAATTGGTTCACAAGGTTGTCTTGGAAATAATTTGCCAAGTTAGAAAGCTATTCTTATTGAAAATTTTATCTTTGAGATTGTTGATTACACCCTTGGAGGATTCTGATCCTATTATTGTCCAAATTCATTTTCATATATCTCAATTTCAATTGAATTTTGGCTAAGTCCAACCTCCTGATTCAAAAGTGCTAGGGTATTCACCCTTTGTTGGAAGCACCTCTTTGACAGTGTTGGTGACGCCTTTTATTTTCTATCTTTTCATTTTCTCTTTGGACAATAGAGAATCTTAATTATCTTAGGTTGGAATTGACACTTTGAGAGATTGGCCTATCACTTAGAGTCCCTTTCTTTCATGTCAGTTATTACAAGATATCAAGTGAATCAAGGGAAAAAGCCCCCAGTTGTCTTTAGTCAGTTACCACCAGTTAGAACACGTCAGCAACGTAGGGAAAAGGAACCCCTCTTTGATCAGTCCCCTAGGAGTCAAATAGAGGTTGAGACTAATCCTTGTGAGGAAGAAACACCCAAGACACACTATTCATCAGGCACCAACATGAGTTTTTCAAATATCAAGAATTCTAGAGAAGATATCAACCGCAATCTTCAAAACATGTTTTCAAGTTTCTGACATAATGATGATGATGACCTCAGATATAGTCCACCAAGGTCACCTCATGATAAATCAAGATATTTGGATCCTCGACAAAGAGCAGAAAGACACCTTAGGCATAGTTCTTTGGAGTCAGGGTCCCCACAACATATTGATCACAACAATAATTTAGAATACCATGTCAATGCAACCAACCTATTTAATAAGTCAGGACCTTCATCCCCTAATAGGGATGTTTCTAGATATACTTATGCAAGGTTGAGGGTTATTGAGAAAGCTAAACAAGCCTACAAAGATGAACAAGCTGCTAGAAAAAGAGAAACTTAGGTGGTTAGAAGAAGAAAATGCATTGCTGGAATTAAAGAGAAGAGCCATATAGGAGGAAGAGGATAGGCTCTATGCGCAACAATTACAAAGTCAATATAATGGAAGGGGAACTAATAGTGGAACCAACTCTCCTCCATCAACCCCCTCACAAAGTCCAAAGACTAGGAGAAGGTCTAGGATGCCCTCAAGATCCCCAAGTCCAAGGGGACGAAGAGTTTCGAGGTATGATCACCATAGGAGAAATTCACCTCCTAGACTTTCCAAACAACCCTCCCAACGAGTACACCATGGTTCACAACAAGGAGGAAGATATGTTAATTTGGACACCCTAGATTTTATGGCTATTCAACAAGAGCCATCTTTCCAAGCCTATGTTGAAAAGTATGTTGAACAAAACAAAGACCAATTCTTGGAAAGTCTAATTAATAAAGGTGCCAAGGTACCTTTTGATTTTGATGTGGATAGAAAGGTGAAGAAACAAGAACCATCAACAAGTGAGGTGATCAAAAAACTTCAAAGAGATGTGAATAACATGAGGGCCCCTAAGAGCACATTCAACTTGGATGCTATTTGTCCTAATCCTATTGACAAGAGTGTTGTGATGGTTGACTTCCCTAAGAAAGTCAAATTTCCTACATATGACAAATATGACGATATTGGCGATCCCCATGATCATGTTAGGAAATTCTATATCATGAGTTTTTCTTTCCACCATGAGGACTCTTATTTAATTAGATTGTTCCCTAGAAGTCTCAAGAGACAAGCTATGGAGTGGTTCACTAACCTAACTCCACCAGTCAAAACATTTAAGGAGCTTGTGGAAAGATTTGTCCAACATTTTGCCTATAATTTGACACGACCAGTCACCATGCTTGATTTATGCAAGCTAAAACAAAACCAAGGAGAATCATTTGTTACTTTCTTATAGAGGTGGAGACATTTATGTGCAAAGTACCTAAGGTCAATCCCTGAAGAGGAGAGGATTGATATTATTGTGAGCAATCTGATACCCGAATTAAGGTATGAAGTTAGGAAGTACCCCTTCAGCTCTTTTGATACTATGGTTGAAGTGGCATGTCGCATTGAAGATGTTTTAAAAGAACAAGGAATTTTTGGCCAAATCAACAAACAATAACAATATCCAAAACAACAACAACAATCATGGAAACAAGGACAAAAAGAACAATTATTGGAACAAGAATAAACAGGTGGTCAATGATGGTGTTGTTGACTCACCTCAACCTAAGAATGAAGTCTTTAATCTTTCCAATGTGGTTCAAGCCATGAAGTTACAAGTATCCTCATAACAACAAGATAGTAAGCCAAAGTATCAAGGAAAGTAAAAAATAGAGAAAAGGCAATTTACAAAACTTGGGGATTCCTACGCGGACATCTTTAAGACACTCATTGCTCATAATCTAGTGCAACCCCAAGACCCTTCAAAGTTCCACATTCCAAAGACTAAACCATATTGGTGGAATGAGAAGGCCTATTGTATTTACCACAATGGAATTGGACACGATATCAAAAATTGCTTTAAACTTAAACACCTTGTCCAAGACCTTATTGAGAGTGGGAGGTTGCAAGTGGATGGATTAACTTCTAATTCAGATCACAAAGCTTTCAAAGAGCCCTTGCCTAAATATGAGAAAGGGGACAGTTCTAACAACAACAACAACAACAACAAAGGGAAGGCTTCAATAAATTATACATATACCAAAGTGGACAATGTCATCAACATGCTTGAGATAGTTGAGGAGAATGTCAACATGATGAGAAAGAAGGATTCCTATGAGTATAGCAATGATTTAAAGCAAGTTCCTTATGATGGACCCGTAGTGGTGTTGAGTGGTCCTAACTCACGTAGGGAGGCCCAGTCTCTTCATGCTATTACTAGGAGTCAAGTTAATCAACCTCCTATTGTCATTAGAGGCCCCAACTCCAGTTTGCCTAGACAACCTACATCCAAACAGGTTCCTTCCAAATCAACTATTGGCCCTGAGCTTAACTACAATCTTGTTGATCAATTACAATGAACGCCAGCATAGATTTCTATCTTTGAACTTTTGGAATTGTCCCCAAGGCATAAGCGTGTCCTTGAGAATGCCTTGCGAGCAGCTAGTGTCCCCAACAACTTAGATGTGGATCAATTCCAGAACATGATCAACCATTTGGCTAGCCCTCATTTCCTCACTTTTTTAGAAGAAGATGACAAATCCATAAGTCACCCACATAACTTGGCCTTACACATAGAAGTCATGATTCATAAAACCCGTGTTAGGTGCGTGTTGATAGATGGGGGTGCAGGGTTAAACATTTGTACCATGAGTTTGTTGAAGGCTTTAGGATATTTCAAAGAGGTTATTGACACAAGGAAAAAGATCACAATCAAAGCGTATGCTGAAGCAGAAAGGAGTTCTAAAGGATTAGCAGTTTTACCAATTCGTATTGGTCCAGTGGAAAAGGATATTTTATTTCAGATTGTTGATGTTGGACCTTTAGCCTACAACATTTTGCTGGGTAGGCCATGGATTCATGAGATGCAAGCGGTTCCATCAACATATCACCAGTGTGTCAAGTTTCATCATAATGGTATAGAAATTTGCATACTTGGGGATAGCACTTCATCAGTGAATAACATTTCCACAGGATCACATGTACCTTTGAATAGGGAAGCTGACAGTTCTAATGTCTCACTTGATCAATGTAAGGGTAAATTTAAGACCTTAGACCTTGGCATGGGAGATTATAAGATTGATTCTTTTACAAAGTTGCCAATCTCTCCTAGGTCTTATGGGAAGCCTTCACCAGATATGAAGCCCTCTTCGTCAGCCATGACACTATTTGGAAAGTTTGTTGAGTCTTCAGTTCCTATTCAAGAAGAGAAAGAGGAAGTTGCTATCAGAGATTGGATTTATCATGAGGAAAAATATCAACACAATGAAAATTTTTCTCCTTCACCTAAAGCTTATGGGAGAGGGTACACATTAGTGAAAAACATGGGATATCTAGGACATGGTCCCCTTAGTCACAGATTGGATGCCAGGGCTGAACCTTTGGATCATGCACTTTTTGCACGAAGGGATAAATCAACAAAGGGTTTAGGCTTTGAAAGTGAGAAACTAAAAGATACTATTGTCCTAGCTGTGACAGACAATGATTTTGATTCTGAATACACACCTGATTTAACTAATTAGCAATATATGATAGAAGATTGGGTGCCATCAACTGATCTCCTTTGGGGAGATTCTCAAAATTTGACAGTTAATAGTCCTCCTATGCCAGCTGGGATGAATAGTGACTACATGAATGCTAGGTTAACCATGGAAAGTGTCACCACCTTAGCTGCAATAGGTGGTACCAATTTGGATACTTTTGTGGTTCAAAAAATTGCTCGAGAAGGGGAGATTCTCCCCAACCTTGAGGCTTCTACATCACGAGGCCCCAATATTGATTCAGAGACAGATTCACATGAGTTTGAATGGGACTCACTTTTAGATGCAACAATAGACTTGGATATCGATGTTATTCAAGCTTATAACACCCAACCTGATGTAGTTGATGAGCCAAGTGTAGGGCTAGAGGACTGGACTCCTCGAATCGCCTTAGTGGACGATACTTCGTTAGGTAGGACAAACCTTGATTCGAGTACTTTAGAAGGGAACTTGATAAATTCTGAATATATGGTCACCAAAAATGATACCCATTACATCCACAATGTTGAACCAGTCATTGACCTACCCCTTGTCAATCGACATTTGATTGACTGGTCTCAAATCTCACAAGAGCCACAACTGTTGACCTTTCAGAATGACTATGAGATCGCATGTTACCTTAATGCCATTGAACCAGTAGTGTCTTCCACTAGTGAGCCAACTACAAGCATGATTGAGCCTAATATTAAGTACCTCAGTCTTAAAATAAAAGAGAAAAAGAAAATGAATAGGTGTTCTAATGGCGAAAATCACTTTGTGGCGGTATCAGAACCAAAAATAGTAAAAAGAAATGACGTATCTGAGAGTGAAAACCTCTTTGAGGTGCCCAAGGATGGGGTACTTAATAACTTGCCCAATTATTTTTAGGACAGATCATTAGTGTTGATTGAGCCAACAAAACCAGTTAATTTGAACATAGAAGAAGCTCCTCAAATAGTTCATCTTGCTCAATCTTTATCAGAAGAGGAAACCAAGGCATATATACAATTCCTACAAAAGAAGAAAATAAATTTTGCATGGACTTATTCAGACATGCCAGGGCTTGACACTAATCTGATAATGCATCTTAAGAAAAATGCATCCACATGTAGCTCTCCACGTCAAAGCAAAATTAGAAAAACTTTTGAGAGCTGGATTTATCAAAGCCATCGATTATGTAGAATGGATTTCAAACATAGTACTAGTTTCCAAGCATGATGGATCCATTCAAGTTTGTACAGATTTTAGAGATTTAAACAAGGCATGCCCTAAGGATGACTTTCCACTTCCAAACATTGACATGATAGTGAACATGACAACTGGCTATGAAATATATTCTCTAATGGATGGTTTCTCAGGATATAATCAAATTAAAATAGCTCCTACAGACCAAGAGAAAACAACGTTCACATGTGCATGGGGAACCTGTTGTTGGAACGTCATGCCATTTGGGTTAAAAAATACAAGGGCTACATACCAAAGAGCTATGACCACTATTTTTCATGATATGATGCACAAGAACATGGAAGATTATGTGGATGACACCCTGGCAAAATCAAGAAAAAGGGATACACACCTTACCGATTTGGAAGTAATTCTAGATCACATGGAACAATTTCAACTCAGATTGAATCCAAAGAAGTGCGCATTTGGTGTCACCTTAGGCAAACTTTTAGGATTTATAATATCAGCAAAAGGTATAGAGGTTGATCCCGAAAAGGTCCAAGCAATTTTAGATATGCCACCTCCAAGAAACATAGTTAGATGAGAAGTCTTTAGGAACGTCTTCAATCAATTAGGAGGTTTATTTCTCAGCTTGTAGATAGAGCACAACCCTTTAATAAGACATTGCATAAGGGTGCTTCTTGTGTTTGGAACGAGGATTGTCAAAAGAGCCTTGATCAAATTAAACAGTACTTGGCTAATCCTCCAATTTTGATGCCTCCTATTCCAGGGAAGCCTTTGATTCTATACATTTCAGCTACAGACACTTCCTTGGGGGCATTGTTGGCTTAGTTAGATGAAAATGGGAAAGAAAGGGCCGTATACTACATAAGTCGTACTCTTTTATCCTATGAAGTCAATTATAACAATATTGAAAAGTCTTGCTTAGCTGTGGTGTTTGCTTCTCAAAAGTTGTGACATTACATGCTAGCTCATACTACACACTTGATTGCTAAAATTGATCCTCTAAAGTACTTACTTAGTAAGGCTGCTCTCACGGGTAGGCTCGCTAAGTGGATGATGGTGTTATTAGAATTTGACATGGAGTACATTGAAAGAAAGGCCATAAAGGGGCAAGCTATTGCAGACCAACTTGCTGATTTTCCAGTTAAGGATAGCATGCCTATACAAGTGGAATTCCTAGATGATCATATACTACATATCACAACTCGCACTTGGAAAATATTCTTTGATGGCTCTAATATGCAAAATGGGTTAGGTGCGGGAATATTGTTTGTTTCTCCACATGGATACACTATACCAAAGTCATACAAACTACTTTTTCCATGTACAAACAATATCACAGAATATGAAGCATTAACCAATGGATTGAAACTAGCTATAGAATGGAATATAACTAAGTTGCATGTTTTTGGGGATTCACAATTAATAATCAATCAAGTCAATGAAGAGTATCAAACCAAAGATGACAAGTTAATACCCTATAAGAAGATGGTCGATTCTTTGAAACGCTATTTCACTTTTCTGACATTTCAACAAATCCCTAGGATAGACAACAAAGCTACAGATGCTATGGCTACATTAGCTTCACTTTTGCAATTGGAGCAGCATGAGTCCTGATTTGAATTCCTGGTGGAAGAACTACATTACCCTATTTTTGATTCACCTGAAAGCTAAGTCATTTGTACCCTTGTCACACATGAGTCCTCCCAATATGGTGCTATCTATTCATATCTCCATGATGGCATCATCCCTGATACTTTCAATTGATTTGAATGCAGAAACCTAATTCAAAATGCCTCTCGCCATACCCTCATTTTTGGTGATCTATATAGGAGGGTTTTGATGGGACGCTTCTTAGGTGCTTGGAAAAGGAGGAATCTGACCAAGTGTTAGTTGACATTCATGAGGGCATTTGTGGTGGACATTCTAACAGTCTTTCCATGGCCCGTTGATTGCTTAGGGTGGGGTATTACTGGCCCACAATGCAAACTGATGCAGTAGCTTTCTCTAAATCTTGTGAGAAATGTCAAAAACATGGCAACCTGATTCATGCTCTAGGTAGGGAGCTAATTCCTTCTATTTCGCATTGGCCATTTTAGCGATGGGCCTTTGACCTTGTTGGGAAAATTCACCCCAACTCATTAAGTGGACATAAGTTTATCATCACAGCTACTGATTATTTCACAAAATGGGTAGAGGCAGTCCCTCTTTCTATTGCCTCGGACAAAATAGTTTCACTCTTTATTCTGAATCATATTATTTGCTGATTTGGAGTGCCTTCTGAGATTATTACTGATAATGGAGGTCAATTCAAGAACAAGGACCTAAAGCATTTATGCAAGAAGTTTAAAATTAAGCAACATTGGTCCTCCATCTATTTTCCACAGGGAAACGGATAGGCAAAAGCCTCTAATAAAACCATTCTTAAGATTCTTCATAGGACAGTGCACAAGAATGGTAGGGATTGGCACTTGCAAATCAATCCAGCACTATGGGCTTACAGAACAAGCATTCGCACACCTACAGGAGTCACACCTTTTGCCCTTACCTATGGCACTGAAGCGGTATTACCTTTAGAAGTAGAGATCCCTTCACTTAGAGTCTCACTCAAAGGTTTGATTACAGATGAGGATTATCGTGCCATTAGATTACAAGAACTAGAACTTCTAGATGAGAAGCGTAAGGCTTCCTTTGATCACATGAGAGTATATCAGAAGCGTATGTCCAAAGCATTCAATAAGAAGGTTCACCCTAGAGAATTTCAGATAGGTGATCTTGTTTTGAGAGAGAACCCTAAGAATCAATAGAACAGAGAACAAAAGGGCAAGTTCAAACCTAATTGGCTTGGACCATACATTATTACAACAACTTTTGGTATAGGTGCATATTTACTGTTGAATGAAGATGGAGAACAGCTCCCTGAGCCCATCAACATTTTGCACCTAAAGAAGTTCTATCCTTGATGCCCATTTCTGTCTTGGGGCATCCTTTGTATATATTTATTGATCCTGAAAAAATGCCAAAAAAATTGATATATGATGTTGAAAAAATCCTAAAAAGCATATACAGTCCTAAAAAATAAAAAAAAAAAAAAAAATTCAAAAAAATAGAAAAAGTGCCTTGGTGAAAACCTAGAAATAGGTGCCTTGGTAGCAAAAATACAAAAAAATGAAAAGAAAAAAGAAAAAATTGCAATAAAATCCAAGTGGTGAAAACCTGGAAACAGGCACTACTTGAGGCCTTTGCACCCCTATTTGTTAGCATGCATCCTCGACACTTAGCCACTTTCCATCATGCCTTGACCTTATTTGACTCAGTCTGGAATTGGTCTTTATCTTTGTCTAGGGGGCATAACTGTTAGCATAGGTCCTTTAGGAGTGTTTGTCTCTTGGGGCATTTCACAATAGGTGTTTTTCAACACCACCTCAAATAGTGTTTTTCAACACTACCCTTGCGTCGAGTGTTTCTTAACACTTATCAGATGTCTTTCCCAATAGTCTAAGTGTGATGCGATATTTTTCATTAACAGATGTGATAACTAGAGTCTGACTCTATGACCAACACACATGCACTTAAACAATCAACTTGTTGAGATATGATGACTTTATTTTTCTTTGTGTGTTGTCTATGAGGATTTCTTTGATGAGTGGTCTCTCCCTGAGAAGTTTTCGATGATGCACAGCTAGAAGACTGAGGGTATGAGAACATGTTTTATTTCTTTATCTACTTGTGGGTATATTTTGTTGATCCTAACTATCATGAGCATTTATGATGGTCTTACTTGACACTATGGATTGACAAGGTATTATCCTTGACTATTTTGCGAGTGCATGCTTCTAGTTATCTTGACTTTCATGTGTCTTGATACAAACATAATCTCACCATATCAAACTTAGGTAATCTCACTGCACTAGTCATCTTGACCTATATGTCTTTGATGCCTAGGTGAGATTTCCACATTTCTATCTGATAAAGATCATATTCATATCCACATAGTTATGCTAGTGTGCATTGTATGATCTTACGATACTACCAATAACGCTCGATGATGATAATTAGATGTCTATAAGTGTTGTGACTTTGCAAGTCAACCACTTTCATAGTAGCTTGCATTCTTAGGTTCATCATAGTTTAGTTTTTGCATCTTGCATATGGAGAGAGCTCTTCTTTTTATCATCTACGGACTAGTTGGTCAACTGTGCTCATTTTCTGATTCTTCTTGATCATATCTTTCATTTCTGGTCTTTCATGTCACATCATTTTCTATCCATTTTTGGACTCGAAATCAAAATTTGAGTCGCGTTTCCAAGTTTTCTCATTCTTCTACACAGTTGACTAACCTTTTGAGGCATAATTCTTCGATCTTTGATGGAATTTCTTCCTTTCCATGTCTTCCAAACTTCTAGTCTTTCATTCACCCCTTTCACTTCCTCTCTCTGAAGTTTGACTTAATCTTTATCCTATATCTTTTTTAGTCAAACCTCGTCAACCTGGGGCATATCTTTACTATTTGATGGTTATCCTATCATGCTCCATCTTTCAATTATGATTTATTGTGACTTGATCAGGTTTATCAATTTGTTGTTCTCCTCTATCTGATTTCGATTCCGAGGGGGTAGTACCTATCATCTTTAATCTTTGATTCAACTTTATCATTCAGCTCAGCTTGAGATTCTTATTTTTAGACTTGATTATCACCTAGCAGTGACGGTGGTGATTTTGTCTTTCAATTTTTATCTCCTATTTTTTAGACTTGATTATTGCCTAGCAGCGACGGTGATAGTTTTGTCTAAGGCTTGATTTGCACCTAGCATCAATGGTGTTGGTCTTGTCTTTTAGCTTTTAGCTTATCTTTGTCCTGATGTGTTCCCAAAATGAACACACATCTGAGTTGTTTTGTGATCCCAAATCGATCTCACATTTCAATTCTTCTTTGACTGCATGTGTTCCTAGATCGATCACACATTAGTCAAAGAGGGGCAAATGTATGCACCCTAAAATGGTCGCCTAGACTTTGGGCCCCATTTCTGTAATTTATCAAATCCTTGAATCAATATTTTCAAATATCAACATTTTATCAATTATATCAATTCCCTTGATCAAATCATAATCAATTCAATATTTCCTAAGGTTTGAGTTTTATTTAATTTAAAAGAGAAAATAAATAAAAATAAAAATCTTATTTAATTAAGAGAACATGCTCCCTTTTAATTAATTAAAAATCTCTTTTAATTAATTAAAAATCTCTTTTAATTAATTAAAAATCTTTTTTAATTAAATAATAAAAATCACTTTATCCTAAGTCTTTATTTAATTAAAAGGAATTTCCTCCCCTTTTATTTAAATAAAAAATCTCCACTTTTCTTCTTATCCTATGTTGCACAAATAAAGCATTTAATTCTTATTTATAAAGAAAAATAAAATAAAAAATAAAAAACACTTTTTGTCTCATATGGACACAAAAGTCAACTCCTATTTTCCTATTGGAGGATATTTGTGCACAACGATCAAGCTTCTATTTTTTTCCATCGTTGATTAAATCTTTTGCCTCTTAATCTCCATCATCCATTGATTTTTCATTCTCTATAAAAGAAGAGCTCTCTTCTTCATTTTCATATCTATTCTCTTTTATGCTATTATTATGCTACAGGTTTTCTAAGTCATTGAAGCTTTTGGAGATATTCTTGCATCAAGTTTTGAAGATTTGGAGCATCATTGGCATTCATCTTGCATCTACATCACATCCTAGCTTGCATCATAGTTGCATCATCATGGTATCATTTCCTTTCATGTTTTGGATTAATCTCACATAGTTTAATTAGAGGGTTTGTAACTCTTTCATTTCTATTTTCATAGCTTAATTGCATCTTCATCCTCATAGATTAATTTTCATTCTCATATAGATTTGCATTGCATTGCATACATTTGGTTTCATTGGAGATATTGGCATTCTTGCCCTTGTTTTCATTGTGAATCTCTCATTGTATGGTTGACTAGCAAGGTCATGAGTTTATAGCTTTAGCTGAGAGCAATTTTACAAATCTTGCAACTCCATGCATAGAGAGCTATGGATCGATTTGTGAGGGCTCATTCTTGAGTTTTCTTGCATGTAAGGATTCATAGAAGTGTGGTCACATTTTCACCATACAGAGACGAGTCAATGTTGCCCTAGATTCTTAAATCTTTAGGGGTTTACCTATAGGCTTGGGAAATTATGGTAGAAATCTTCAACATTGCATTAGGACAATCTTAACATTTATCTACTTCACGATCAAGAAGAACAAGATTTCATCTTGGGAGATATTAGAATCCCAAGGTATGGCCTTGAAGAGGGATTTACCCACATTCTAGTATTTCTTTTCCAAACTCTTTTTCCGCATTCTACAATTCTTAGAAAAAAAAATAACCCTTTGGTACCATTTTGTAAAATAAAAATTAATATCTAGATTTTTGCCCCACATGACAATAAGCCAATTATCAAAAACAATTCTAGCAAGAGGGATGTTGTCATCTAAAAAAGTAAAAAATATGGCCACATTCTTAAACATGTATTCTTATTTTTTAATGGTTGCAAAGTCTATTTCCTCATTAGGGTTAAGCTTTAATATCTTGAGAAGCAAAGAATCCTTACCTCCCTTTGTTTGGGAATTGATATTTCCCCTTCATTGACCTCCAAGGATCCCTAAATAATATCTTCTAATTTCTACATCATAATAGGCATCTTTCGGTGCTTCCTCAAATTCCTTAGATTGAAGGGCTTCTTTAAAAGTTTTACTGGTTTGGCCTTCTTCATTCCTTTTATCTTCTTCATCTCCTTTAGGTCTTTCTACCTCTTCAACATCCAAGGTACAAAAATCATTATAATGTATGCAAGAGGCAGAACAAATATGTGAGATCTCACTCAAGCCATGGGTTAGGGTTTACAGACCACTAAGAAGACAAAAACACATGCAAACAAGGACACACCACACTGCAAACTATCTAAACTTATGACTATGGAAGAAAGAGTAAATACATAAAATAAGGGAACAAGATCCTTAAAGATGTGTAGATCCTCAAGAATGGGGTTGAGAGTCACACTATTGTAGACCACCACTACTTTGCCCCACCCTCATAATTAGTTCAATATCCATTCATCAAAAGTTAGGATCAATGGATAGATCAATAATTGAGATCAAGTTATTTGGAAACTGTGAGATGGAAGGTGGAGGAAAAAAGTAAATTGCACATGCTTTTTTTTTCTTTCTATTTTTAGGTGTTTGTTATGAGTTGGAGGACATGAATAAAATAAAATTGTATATTGGTGGGATTTAATATATAATATTATTAACTTTCATGATGTGAGAATATGGGGGAATAAATATGTATAAAACTTACTCATTTAGAACTTAAGAAAATGGGAATATAATTAAATAAATTAATGTAATTTATTTAAATAAAAATTGGGTATATGTGATAGGACATATATTAAAATATTGTGTATTTTTTAGGTGTCTACATTTTACCCATCTATATAACATTGTTATTGTTGAGATTCACAGTGATCAACTAGCAAAGACCAAAGCACAAAAACAAGCACAAATCAAATCCAAATTATTTATATTAAAGAGTTAACTAAAATGTACATAGAAGCTTATGTATATAGATAGGCTAGATGAGGTAGACTAGTTGGATACAAAAGCTAACTAACCCTTAGGAATGAGGCTCTTGTGAGTAAACTTGACTTGAGTGTGTATGTGCAAGTGGTTGATGTACATGCATTAGGTGTCTCACTAAGTGAGTACAAATGTCTCAATTAGATGAAGTGGGAAAAAATACTAAAATTCCTAAGTAAAATCAAGCTTATGTGTGAATGGGTCAAAGTAGAAAGTGTTAACTATTGGAGTTGAAGAAAAACAACCCACAGCTCCCAAGAACACCTACACGCAAACACCTATCACAAAAAGAGAGAGAAGCAAACAACTATGGAGACCTAAATGTATGGATCTATGAGAGAGGAGAAATCCTTGATGTGCAAAAAAAAAAGTTGCAATCAATAATGAAATGTCAGAAAAAGGTTACAAAGTGTTATGAGATCAATCCTTATAAAAGGAGATAAAAAAATCTAAAAAGATAAAACCCTAGGTTGCAAAAGAATAATTAATAAAGAAATTAATTATTATATGCCTAAAGTTTAGCTTAAGTCGAAAGTGGTAATAAGTGACTTAATAATTAAATCAATATGATTCAATTCATAAGTAAACACTTTATTACTCTAACACCCCCCCTTAAGATGAACTTTGGGAGAAGCTAAAAACCTAGAAAGAACTACTGAAAGAAAATGGGTCCCGGCAACAAAAGGCCTGATCAGGTACCCAAGTACAAAAGATAGTCTCTATAAAGTGGAGAAATAGAGAAAACCACATGGGAAAAACTCTACTCCAAAAAGAGACAAAGACTAGTTTGAAGGACTAAAGAAGCCTCCAAAACTAGGAATGTTCTAGAAAATAGGAACAAAGATGAAAATGTACAACATCATTGAAGCAAGACATTGCAAACTCTGTCAAGAAGTAATTGATGATTTGAAGATCCTCCATGCATAAATATGACCAGGTAGAGAAGACTATAATCTGCATGAGTGCCCTCAAATAACACTACTCAAATCAGGAGGCAAACAAAAGAAAACACCTAAACTCGAAGATACAGATGGCATCAACACCAAAAGTCTGAAGAGATGATCAATCAAAGTTGGAAGAGTGCATCCAAAAAAAATAAATAAATGAGTGTCCATATGGTAAATGATCCATCTCACTAGAATGCATAGGTACCCAGCCACTGCAATCGCCTAGTACATAGAATCAAATACTGAATACATAGCTCACACTATCAAACCAAGGAAGTAGTAGAACCAATAGTAGAAACCCCTCCATACTATTGACAAGGGAGTAATGATAGGTACACTAAAAAGATCATCCAATATGAACTGCATGATGAAGAAGAATCTGAAACATCAAATGTGCAGAGAGAGTACAAACACATATAGAGATACTTGAGGCTAATGTCATTGGAGGAACTCTCACATGACAAAGGAAGATGGAAAACATCAAACCCTCTTGGCACTTTATAATGGAGTGTGAGTACATAAAGCACGAACATGTGTAAGAACTCATACATATAATAGAATGACACTTTATCTCAGTGCATGTGTATAAAAGAATGCTACAAAAGTGAAGTATACACTACTCAAAGAAGAGAGAAGGCTGCTGAAACAAAAGAACATCCTAAGATGAGCCATCCCTCAAAGGGAAGAGATCCCAGGACCTAAAACATCCAAGATATCCATGAGATTGAAAAAATATGAATAAAATGCACCTTGAGCAATATCTGGAAAAAAGACTCACATCACTGAAAATCTCTTTGAACAAGCTTTCCAATGATATATCATTTTCTGAAAACGGAGTCCAGATGCGCAAGATAGAGCTCCCGGAGTGTAGAACTGAAGATCTAGCTTTAACAGAGAAAAACACCATCAGAAAAAATAAAACTAGAAAATATAATCTCTAGATCTAGAAAGATCTTAGAATCAGCTTTTTGACAATATCTCGTTTGCCAAATTTTGACACTGTATGCTCAAGATATGAGTAAAAAACCAACAGTTGCGCTGGAGGGCCCAAAGAAGGTGTCTGTAAGGATATGAGGATGGTTGATGGTAGAAGAAGGACAAAAACACACATGAAACCATCAGATCTAATAAAATCTTAGAAAGAGCTTTCTGACAATATCTTGTTTGCCAAAAAATGGAGCTCGGATGCAAGAGAAATAGATCCTGGAATGCAGGAGGTCTGAAACGCCAAGATCACAGAGAACATCTGACTTTGACAACAAAAAAGAGCATCAAAATGAAAAAATAATGAACCATACTAGCAAAAATGGATCGGTCCCAAAATCAGCTTTCCGACGGTATATCGCATGCCCAATTTTGATCCCAGATGCCTGAAATATTCATAAAAAACCATAGGTACCTCTAAAAAGCTCAAAAAATGGGCAAATCTCTACTAACATCACCAACCTGCAAGGCTAATTTTGATGGCCAAATGGCCATCACAGAGCAGATCCATCAGGGGCTTTAAAAAAAGGGCCCATACGACCCTGAGCTTGGTAGAAGGGGTTGGGCAGCTGAGTGGGGGGGCTGGTCCCCCATGTGACTATGGCCCTGTTGAAGGGGGGCTGAACTGACGTGATTACCCATTGACTGCAAGCGGCAGTCACTTGCCAGTCAGCGACGGTGACCGTGGTCTGCCAAGCAGTAATCGGTGGCCGCTTGATGGTTGTCGGGTGGTGCCCTAGTGGTGCTACCACTCAATTTTATTTTTTTTGAAATCATCGTACTTTGCTTCATTCTGCGTGCCAGGCCATACGCCCTGGTAGGCAAATTTTTTTTCCTAAGAAACCAACTTGTCCAAAATTGACAAGTTTTATATGAATTTTGACTATCTCAAAGGCTCTGAATGCAACAGTGAGGTTCGTTTAGGCCAAAAGTGCTCCAAAAAACATTGATCACCTCAGGATCCATGTCGGGGCCGATTACAATTTTTTTTTCTCACAGATTCCAATTTTGTCCAAATTGGACAAACTTTATATGGATCTTGGGGTTCTTGGACACTCTGAATGCAACCATGAGGTTCATTTGAAGCCAAGATGACCATAAAAAATAGGTCCCCCCAGATCTGACAGGAAACCCTCTGAAAACACAGATCTGACGAACACAACCGAATCTCTTAGGAAGAGGACAGGGGCAAGCAGATCTAAAGCTCTAATACCATATTGGAGTTGATGAAAAAAAACCCACAGCTCCCAAGAACACCTACATGCAAACACTTGTCACAAAAAGAGACAGAAGCAAACAACTATGGAGACCTGAACCTATGGATCCATGAGAGAGGAGAAATCCTTGATGTCCAAAAACAAAAGTTGCAATCAATAATGAAATGTCAAAAAAAGGTTACAAACTTTTATGAGATCAATCCTTATAAAAGGAGATCAGAAAACCTAAAAAGGTAAAACCCTAGGTTGCATAATAATAATTAATAAAACAATTAATTATTATATGCCTAAAGTTTAGCTTAAGTCGAAAGAGGTAATAAGTGAATTAATAATTAAATCAATATGATTCAATTAATAAGCAAACATTTTATTACTCTAACATTAACTACTAACTAGTTAGGTAATGACTATTTACACCAACATCCCCCTTTAAGTGCAACTTATGGAGTAATGTATGCATGATGATGAGTCTTAGATACTAAGCCATGTTAGGTGTTCATATATATGAGTTTCTCATAAAGAAAAATAAAGGAAAAGGTCTAGTGGGAATAAAAGCCCTCTCCAAAAAGAGAAATGATACAATAATGAATGTACAAGTGAAGAAGATAAATCATAGAAGAAATAACTCATGATATCCCCCGAGGACTACTTCTATGCACTAGTACAATGAATGTTTGCCTTCATAGGAGAGAAATGAGAGACTATGCACCTCTCATAACATTACACATGTAGTGTTGATAGATGCTTAACACTAGATGTTGAAGATAATCCACACTTGTTGAAAAAAATCACAAATGTGTACAAGATGACTTCCCATTCTAGATCAGTACGAAGTTATATCAATGTCTCTGAAGTTTGCACACATAATTTCCAAAGACTTAACATACATCATACTAGTTTCTAAACCCGTAGTGCTGAAAAGCGGTATGCATATTTTTTTGCAAGGAATCCTTCATACTATCTATGAAGCTTTTATACATTCATATGTAGCAATATGTATTGATATCACAATGAATGCCAATTGACTGCATTGTCCATTCCCACATAGTCGTCAAGAAGGTGTGAAAGTGCTTAGAGACATGACTTTAAGGAAATTATCAAAGGCATGACTTATGACAAACATTAGGAGAAATAATTGAAAATAAGTTATAGAAGTGTTCATGAAAGGACTCGCATAAGTGCTCATAGGTGTGATTCAAGATATCCCCAATTTCTGGCACTTTATAATGTTTTAATGTATCTAGGTCCATTGTAGGGATAATGTCAAAACATGCACTTTTGCAAAAAACAATGCTCAATTTTGAGCTAATGTTTATAATTTGTTTAAAAATAATTTTCTTCCTATATGACCTATTGTTAATTACATCTCCACTACATGACTAAAAAATGAGCTTTAAGATGGGATTATACTTACATATATGCAACTACTCATTAGAATCAACTCGAAAAGATTTTCCCAATTAGTATACATTTGTCAAATTTTGCCTCAATATGTGAAAATAATGACAAAATGAAAAAACCCAACCTCTCTTACAAGCATTTAAATGACTACAAACACTTATTTTACTACTTCAACAATAAAAATGGAGTGATCAATAAAACCATTAAACACACAATGTGCTAGTTGTTGTCTTGTTTGAAGGAGATCTTCAAGTGAATTTTAACATTGTAAATATTGTTGGAGGTTTGTTGCTAATGGAAGATGTGTTGGTAGCTTTGTGGTTGGTCTTCTTCCACATGTCTTTGGAGGAAGCATGTTGACTGAAAATATAATGTCTTTCATGCATAAATTTCACTCCCTTCACATAACGTGCCTATAGATAAGGCTTCTAACTGCTCCAATTGTTTACCACATGCATGGTGGAGGTTGAGGGAGATGAGTAGCCAATGTGGAAAAATCATATTTAATAGATTGCGAGGTGAACAATTCCCAATAGAAAAATAATGGTTTGCCTAATTTTAAGAAAATGAGAGACTATTTGATTGTCCCTATGTTGTTCACAAGATGCTTTACAATAATTATTAAAACACAAACCATCAAAAGGCTTCTATGTATAAGTTTGTTTGGGTGTTGCTTTAGAAGTTGTCTTAGATTTGTTGCAGTTAATGGGTGTTAAAGAAATCAACACAAGTCTACATGGTGAATGAAATGTTTGACCTCATTTATAGCGTTCCAATGCACTTTTTGAAAAGCTTGAAGAGAAAAGTTACCATCGGCACGTCTGCATTGCTATGGCTACCTATGCACTGCACTTCTATAATGTAAAGATTAGAAAAATGTCGTAAATATTAGAAAAATGTCTATAGGTCTATAGATATTTGACAAAATAATTGCCACACAATCTATAAATAATAATTGAAAATTTTTTTTAGTGGGGACGTGCTGGAAAGCCCTTGAGCGTGGATGGGTTAAGGAAAATTTTGATGGGGCTTCCAAAGGTAATCATGGGCCTTTTGGGGCGGAGATTATTCTCAGATTGGATAATGGGTCAGTTTTGGCCTATGGAGCTAAGCAGTTGGTTGAAGGAACAAATAATTTAGCTGAGGTAAAAGTGGCTCTATGGGAAGTGGAATGTGCAAAGGCTGTTGGGGTCACCAAATTGCATCTGGAGGGTGATTCATTGGTGATTGTGAAAGCTATTTGACAGTGTAAGGTTGGAGCATGGTATCTATGCAATTATGTAAAGCTCATAAACTCACTCCTTAAGGGGTTTGAGGATTTTAAAGTTAGTCACATAAGGAGGGAAGGAAATGGGGAGGCTGACACTCTGTCCAAATGGGCTGTGAATTTGGAACCTATTGGCTTTCAAAATTTTGAATTGTGTGACCGCTGGGATTTTTTAAAGGATTGGTCCCCTTTAAAAAGTAATTCGTTAACCACTCATAACTAGATTTTCTAGTTACCTTTTGGAGAAATGACATTGGATGGATGATGATGTAATGATGTAAGGTGGTAATGATGTTCTGGTGTTTTTGTTTCTCGGTGGGCTGAGGTGTTTTTATGACACCACAGGAGTTGGTGTTCTCATGAGTTTTTCGAGGACATAATTTATGCCGAGCGTGTGAATGGTTTTAAATTTTGGGCTGTGGGCCTCTTTCTGTAATGTTTTTTTGTGTGAAGGTGACAGGTGTAAGGATGGAGTTGACTTTCACCTTCAAAACCACCTTGCAGCAGAAGGTGATTTTCAGCCCGGTAGAGGATTTGAGGCTTAAGCGCCTGCTTAAATGTCCTACACCTGGTGTGATAATGGCGGTCCAAAGAACTTTGGGGCCTCTATTTCAGGAGGCCCAACACCACTGGAAAGTGAATGCAAACATTGCAGCAATGATATTTGCATGGGGCTTGGAGCTAAATGATAATGTAGAAACAGTTAAATGGGTTGTCATGTCTCTGTTTCCCAAGAAATTATTGGAGGGTTTGGACTCTCTTTTTGAATGGACCTTCACTGCTTTCAGGTTTAATTATAGTGAATGCTTTGAGGACCCAGAGGAAGGCTGGGAGAAAGGGGTTTTTTTGTTTTTATGGTGGCCTTCTCATGTGGATAAAGAGACTTAAAAAGTGCAGATTGCAGCTGAGTGGGAGCGGTTGAAGGAGGAGATTAGAACTTTTGAACAGTCTGGGGTTCGTAGAGCTATGGGTTTTGTGGTTGGTCACCCTCATAAGCGGCGTTCTTTGATTCCTTGACGCGGAAGAAGGGTGGTGAGGCTGATTTAGCCTTTTTAGGTTGGTCCTACAGTCTCATAGTATATAGTTTGATGCCATGTATGATGGTTGGTTTTTTGAAATGCTCTTTTTACATCTATATGTATTGATGATAAGCTGACAGTAAGCTAGATGGATGTTGGTTCTGGGTTTGTGTAAATGGGGGTTGGCATTTTTTGGTTGCTTAGTAGTCATATACTGTAATTTTTTACGGTGTTAGTGGTTTTTTGGGTGGTTTTGGATTTATGAAGTGGTTGGGGACTGGTTAAACTTTATCATCTTTATGCCTCTATGTAAATGCTATTTTCATATTTCTAATAGAGATATTTATTATTGAGCAAAAGAAAAAATGAAAGTTTTTTATTACCATTTGATTCTTGTGTGAATTGAATATTCAATCACTATTGTTGCAACCTCTGTTAATGGGCTTTAAACAAACCTTCTCAATGATATGGTACTGTTGATCTTAGATTGCCTCCACAAATTGGATCACTTTCACATACACATTAAAATACATATTGGGCATAGAATTCCACTTAGATTTTGCAAAAACAAAATTGCCTCAAAAACTTTGAAAACGGGCCAAAGTAGCCAAGATTTTCTTGCAAACATGCATGTTTATCCAAAAGGACAAAATCAACATAAATAACTCACACAAAAAGCATCAAACTGACAATTAAATGCTAAATGCTTACATGATGAACTCTTGACTAGGCAAGGTGTAGGATTTGGGGAGGATTTTGTTAGCTTGGTTTTGAGACCATGGTGGGATTTAAACATAGATATATATTAATAATAATCATATATATATATATATATATATATATATATATATATATATATATATATATATATATATATATATATATATATATATATATATATATATATATATATATATATATATATATATATATATATAAAGTATGTTAATAATAATTTGTAATTATAATTATAGATATGTTATGTTTTATATATAATAGTAACATATGAGATATTAATATATAGATAATCTATTTCTCAATCACTTGCTATAGTTCTTTAGGAGGATAGTTTGGTGTTACGTAGAGAGAGGCAGATTAAATTCAAAAAGGTTGGAGAATCCCAAGATGGGATAGGAACGAGGTCCTAAAGCCTCAAAGGAGTCTATTTGTAGATTGGTGTAAAGCACCCTATGACAAGTAAATCCATAATCTCCTTAGGGTTGAGTTTAGGAGCAAAGTAAGGAATCAAGGCTTAAATATGTTAACTACTAAATGTATTATGAATTATTCATTGAATTGATTTGGATGCATAGTAATGTTTGTTGAACATTGAAAATTTATAGCCTCCTAGTTGGGGACATTACATCTATACTTATATTGGCATGATATAAAAGATATTAATATTCACTTAGTTCAATCCTTATTCACTTGCTAATACAACTAAGAGAATAGGGAGTTTGTGAAGGGATTGGTAGAGTGATTCGACCCCATGTCAGGAGGGTCTCAATATAGGTAAGAACCTTGAGGGAGCTCACTTGTAGACTATTTCTGCACCTTGATGATGGTAATTCTATTATCCTTCTTAAGCTTAGTGATTAGAAAATTAGGGCTTAAGTATGCATTATAAATTAGGGATTATTTCTTAATATGATTTAAATGCATAATGAGGTATGTTAATCGTAGGGAATTGACATTCTCTAAATAGGAGACATTACAAATTACCATTCCCACGTGCAATCCAAACCCTATTTTCTCCTTTCACTTCACTGCCTAAACAACTACCCAAACTTTCCTTAAATACAATTCCTTAGCCACAAGCCGGCTGGAAGAAATAAATAACTCCTAAGCCCAAGTCGGATCTTAAAAAAAATAATTATTAAATGCAATGCAAGTCGACTCTCAAATAGCCTTACAAACAATTAATTCTCCATGTCGGCCTCTAGATCCACATACAAGAATACAACATAAGCTACCAATATTAATACATCAAGTCAGCCCACCAAATCTCTTAGAACTCTAGTCAGTAAGCCAAACTACTGAGCATTAGTAAAACAATCGATCTAGCTAGGCATCACTAAGCAAGCATGTCGACCGAGCACCCCAAGAATCATTGAGTAAAGGTTTTGTCGAGTGCTCAAAGTTTATCAAGTTCCCTTTAGTGACCAATCCCTTCAATGAATGAGCCCCTCGATCAAAGCTGCAACCGAGTAACACAAAAACACACCAACATGTAGGATTGCCAACTAACCTAGGATGCTCCTGCATCAGACACCCCATGTGTAAAAAGATGTTCTTAATGGATGGAAGAACATCTTCTGGGATTCAACACATAAACACCAAACTGGTTCTTCACATACATGTCCTCCAATTCTTCACCTTGCATAATCTTCCACTTCTACTTTCTCTACCTTTTCAAGTCTTTCCTCGACAATCCACATGTCTGTTCTCCACACTGATCTCCAATCCTTTTAGGATCCTCTAACTCAACTTGACTCCCAAAGCTCAGGTTCCTCCTACCAAGTGTTGTATCCAACAAAGGCATCAGGGAAAACTTCCTACCATGCTTCTCAATAGTAAACACATTCTTGACACAATCATGCACAACCCTGTAATCATACTACCAAGGTCTACCAAGAGATATGTGACAACTACTCATGTCCATAATATCACACAATACTTGATCCTTATACTGGCCAATCTGAAAATCAACAAGACATTTCTCCCTCACTTCCAAAGCATGAAAATATTGCAACCAACCAATCCTATAAGGATAAGGATGCCTTACTCTCTTCAAACCAAGTTTTTGAACCATCTCCTCAGCTACAAGCTTATCAGTACTACCACTATCCACAATCACATTACAGAGTTTACCTCCTAACTTGCATCAAGTTCTGAACAAATTGTACTCCTCTGAGAAGGTTCTACCTTAGTACTGAGCAATGTTCTTCGAACCAGAAATTTTTTTGATTCTACCTTAGGTTTATTTAATATGTTCTCATTCACCATAAAAATTCTTCGATCACCAATCTTCTAGGAACATTCAAATGATTGATGTCCTTCTTTGCCACAATTATAACAAGTACCCTTAAAGGAAACCTTACCTGTCCTCTTCCTCGGTTTAACAAGTTTCAATTCAACTTCAACAATTGATTTATCCTTCACCAAGTGATTCTATTTCTCCTTCCCTTGAGAATTACCATGTTGTCTCCTCTTCAACTTATCTTCTACCTTCAGAGCATATTGATAAGCATCCTCAACTGAATCAATCTTCAGCATACCAATCTCATCCTGAATATTGAATCTCAAACCATTCACATACCGAGCTACCTTTTCCTTACCAAGTTCAACTTATAGAACTCCTCGGTATAGTCTTCAATAGTCAAATATTTTTGCTTGAAGTTCTATAACTTCTTAAACAACTCAAGTTCATAGTCGACAAGTATGAAATTAACTTTCAATTTAGCCACCATCAACCTCCACCGATTGATCTTCATTTCACCTTCATCTTCTATATCTCTCTACAATTCTTTCCACCAAAGAGAAGCATGTCCTTTCAACTTTGTCTGTGCCAACCTAACTCTAAGAGGATCTTCAATTTCTTCAAGCGCAAAGAAGTATTCTAACTCACCAATCCAATCAATCAAGTCCTCAGGTCTCAAAGTACCAGAGAAGTTAGAAACTTCCATTCAGTAACTAGTACTTAACCAAGCTCCAAATCTCTGCAACCGACCAGTTCTGTCTTCACCAGATCGATTCCTCCGATCAGTTTTGTCATCTCCACTAGACCTAGTAACTTCAAAGTCTTCAACAACTTCCTCATAGCCATCATCAGTACCAAGATTCCTCGACATACCAGCAATAGCCCTCATGATCTCAGCAATCATGCCATTCTTCATCAATTCCATCTCAGATTTGAAATATTCTTTAACCTTCTCTGTAATATTTTATTCTACAACATCATAAAGGTCAGTAATCACCCTAGGGTCCAATCTTCTTAGAGGCATCCTCAAGATCTTTGCAAACCCAAGGCAAAAAATCACCAACCCAAGGTCCTGGTGCAAACTGCCTCAACTCGGCAATCTGTCCACACACTCAAGAAATTCAAGCTCTAATACCACCTGACACAGTGCAAGGCAAAAAAATCCAAGAATGGATAGTCCAAAGCTACACTAGCAACAACAATACAACGGAAACACAAAAAGAGAATACTCAAATAGAATTTCATTCAACATGCTCGACTGTAAGGCCTTCTAGGTTAGGGCCAAATACAATCAATTAAAACAGTAATTATACAATCCTCTAGCTATTCCAGCTCTGTAACACATCATCAACTTGTAGAAATACTAAGGTAGATCTAAACTTGAGCTCGCAAGCCACCAAGAAATCTCCTTCTCTCCAAGCATTCAAACCACTAGCTCTGCTAAATTACAAATATCAGATAAAAAATGTGATCTACAAGATCTCGTAGGATCCAATTACCCTATTTTCTCCTCTCACTTCACTTCCTAAACAACTACCAAAACTTTCCTTAAATACACTTCTTCAGCCACAAGTCGGTTGGAAGAAATAAATAATTCCTAAGCCCAAGTCGGCTCCTAAAACAAACAATTATTAAATGCAATGCAAGTTAGCTCTCAAATAGCCTTACAAATAATTAATTCTCCATGTCGGCCTCTAGATCCACATAGGAGAATACAACATAAGCTACCAACATTAAATACATCAAGTCGGCCCACCAAATCTCCTAGAACTCTAGTCGATAAGCCAAACTACTGAGCATCAGTAAAACAACTGAGCTAGCTAGGGACCACCGAGAAAGCACATTGACTGAGCACTCCAAGCATCATCGAACATAGGTTCTTCTGAGTGCCATAAGTTTATTGAGTTCCCTTCAGTGACCGAGCCCTTCAATGACCGAGCCCCTCGGTCAAAGCTGCAACCGAGTAACACGTAAACACACCAACATACAAGATTGCCAACTACCCTAGGATGCTCCTACATCATTTCTGTATCATTCTTCTCTCTAAAACACAAATCTCATTCACATTTGAAAATCCTAGGCTAAGGTCGCCCCACCCGACATTGACCTCGCGATTTTAGCCAAGACTTTAGACATATGATTCTTTCTATCTCCTCTTTCTAGATATGTGACTTTTGTCTCCATGTCTATTCTAAAGTTATCTATGCATGTTAAACAAATCTCAATTTCGCATCTTTGACCCTAGATCTAACATCCAACTCACACCCTTTGTATAGTCATTTTTTACTCAAACAAGGACTGGTGGATCCACCCCATGCCCAATCCTTTTTTTATTATATTTGAGGTTGATCCAAATTGATACACTCTCCTTTAATGTAATCAAGAAGAGGGAAATGGATTTAGTTATTGGTTTGCATAAGCTAGTGATCATACACCCTATTCCCTTTTAGAACAGTTATGATTATTCCTTCTACAATTAGTCTATCTATTGCTTTGACATCAACCTTGTAATTATTTATTTCTTTTTTTGCTTTATTTAATTAAAACTTAAAAAAATAAAATAATATTTAGAACCTAAAAAATAACATCCAAAGAAGTTTTAAAACCCATTTCTTTCAAAACTTCAACAAAACACATGAATATTAATCACTTTTAACACTAATAACTGAACATTAAGTTTAAATATCATAAAAGGACTGTGCACCTAAAAAACTAGGAAATCCTGAAAACTCCTAAATACATAAAGAGAAATCAATAAGTAGGTTCGAAGTCAAGTTAGCCTCTTCCACTTGCTCTCCTCAATCTTAAACCACTAGGTAGATAAAAGTTTTCTTTCACATATGAAACAAAATAAGAATAATTAGGATAATAGTATAAAGGAATGCCCAAATAACAATAGGAAATAAAATAATATGTGCAAGGAAAATTCAAAGAAAGCATGTGGAGAGGACCTCTCGTGCTAGGAAAATAATACTTTATTAAACACTCCAATCCTACATATGACCATACAAAAAATAACTACATCGGCATGAGAATAAAATAGAAAGCAAAAATGTTAAAGGCTTAAATAAGAGCTAGTACATATCAACTTACATATCAAATTAGATATATGATACCTAAAGAAAAGTGGGCAGATAGAAGGTGTTGCTATTGCACTCAAATAGTGATGGATATAGAATGACATTAAATTAGTGTTCAACTTACAAGGATATTCATTTCAATCATTAAACCAATAAAAGTGAACATGTTAAACAATTCATTTGAAGAAGAAAAGATAACAAAAGTTGTAGTTTTTCTGATTAAGATGCACAGTAGAAAATCCAAGTTTCAAAAGAAAAAATAGATTTTTTTAGATATATTGTTTCAGCCTTTTCTATTTTAGATTTTTTTTATGCTTATCTGTTTGTGAACTATCAATATAGTCCATCGACTCTTTCACCTCACACACATTATCAAATTTGAATGCGGGGTCGATACTTTCATTCATGGAATCAATTTGATTTGCAGCTTGTCTTATATAATGTCCTTACCCAAAAAGCTGCCAAACTGCCAGACGTTTCTTGGTGTCATGCATAGGAGTATACTTTACTCTTCTTTCTCATCCACCCAAAACAATCCATAAATAGAAAATATCTAGCGGCACATTTAATGAACACGTATAGTATTTCCTCGATTGGATATGTACTCTCAAATTTTTTGAGCCATTCAACCTAAGGGTAACTCTTCAAAGTAGCGTAAAAGGGTTCAATAAAAAAACCAGGCCTTAAAGTGTGATTTTCCCTAAAAACACAGTGTGAGACAAAATCATATGAAAGTTGAGAATCATATTTTTTAAGGAAGAAGTCACAAGCACGAAATTTTTCCTTAAATCCATTGGGATGCCCAACATATCATTCATAATAGCCCAAATTCAATGTTCACCCAGAGTGCACAAACCACATCTAAATTGTCAGAGCGAGCTCAAAACGTTTAACTATTCTGATTAAGTAATTTCCACAATAATAAACTTTTTCCAAAAGGGGATTCAAGAGTATGGAATATTTTGGGATAAGATTATTCTATTTCTGACCACAAGCTTTGATGTGTGTTATATATAGTACAAGTTGTTAAGGGATGTTGCAAATTTTGTTAAGATGGAGAGCACTCTTAAGGAGAAATTGATGAAGAAGAGCCAGAGCTTTAGTAGATGGCAGACTATACTAATGGCTTACCAAACATTAGGGGTGGTCTATGGAGACTTAGGAACTTCATCTCTTTATGTGTTCTCCCCCACAAATATCACACACCCAGATGAAGATGACATTCTGGGGATCTTTAGTCTCATATTCTGAGGGCTTACATTGATTGGACTCATCAAATATGCATTTATTGTACTGCAAGCAGATGATAATGGTGAAGGTATAAACTGAAATCTCCCATTAATTAGCAGAAGCTAGCATATGTATTAGTGACTTATGACTTAATGGAGTTTGCAAGATTGTGGAGTTAAATCACAGTCATAGATCTATTGGGATAGATGCAAATTGCATGACATTTGTTTTTCTGTTTAATCAGGTGGTACATTTACAGTCTATAGTCTTTTGTGTAGGCATCTAAATCTCAGTCAGGCAAGAAGCAATCAGTAGTTTGATGACTATCCATTAACTCATCAGCCCAAGGGAACTGTTCAACGATTTGCAAGGAATTTGTTAGAGAAAAATAGGTCTGTTCAGAAATTTCTAATAATCTTTGTAATGGTTGGTACATCCATGGTTATTGGTGATGGTGTCCTTAATCCTGCCATTTCAGGTAACCTTACATTTACTCATAGCCTTGAAATTTATATTGCTGATAGCCTTAAAATTCACTTCAATTGTACTTCCATTTATGGTAGGGTGCTTGAAGAAGCTGCTAACGTTTCAGATGGTAAAACTAAGGTTGTTAATTTTGAAAATAAGACAGCAGGCATAATGGTAACTAAAAGACAAATTATTAAAAGACAAATTATGTTTTTAAGTGACCATTCATAATGTAGAGATACTGATCTCTTGTTCTTGGAGAGTTTTTGGTATAAAATGTTACGTGGATTTATAGGGGATGTTTGATTATTTGTGGCTATTTGATCATATTTATTAGAAAAATTGAGAATTAAAATAATTTTATTTTTTATTTTTTAATTAATTAATAAATAAGATTAAAAGTACAGTCTGATTGTTAAATAGATAATTTTCTAATATTAGAACTGAATTTGACAGTTTCTATACTAAAAATTCAAAAGCTTTTTCTTGTAAACACTCTTTCTTGTAAAGAAACTAGTTTGGGGGCGGGGCTCAAAAACTTCCCACCAGTTTCTTAAAAATTTGGTGTTACATGTAATTTATTTAGGATTTTTACCGAAAATTCGAGTTTAAAATCTTAAGCTTGTCCATTATTACAAAATCCATAAGATCCTTGCTTGTAAAAGCTTCTAAAACTTCTAAGCAACACCCATAGAGATATTTTAAGAGGCCCTCCTCCATGAGACCAAGACCTTAATCCTATACTTTCTCTTTGCATATAATAGACTACATATTTTAATATTTGAGTTTGATTTTAAATCATATCAAGGAATTTCATGTCTATGGTTTATGGTTTTGTGCAGGGGCTTTATAAAACGCGGCTAAGAAATTTTAAGATCATTTTTAAGAAGGCAGTTTTATAAACTTATAATAATAAAGTTTAAAAATGAACAGGAAAATATCTGTTAAAATAATTTTAAAAAACATTCAGCCTCACCCTACAAACACTGAATAAAAATTAAATACATTTATTTTAAAGAATAAATTTTCTGTAACAATGTTTCCTCTTAAAACCTCCTAAAAATAGATACTAGAAGCCTCCATAAAACTGCACCTCTTCTCTGATTTCCACATATATCTCTTCAATCTTGCATAAATTTTGATTACATACCCTTCTACTATAGGAATGTTCTTTAATTTGTTGTAATGTCTGGGAACTGGTTAGAATAACAACCTTCCTTTTGGCATGCATAGCAAGAGGATTTCTTTGGCTATCCTCTTTGAAATTCAGCAACAGCTAATAGTCTTGGGAGATTCATGTATTCCATTCATCCATAAGTATTTTTTTAATTTCTGCGGACTGTACTCCTAGAGAAAGTATTTAGAACAAACAAATAAAAAAATCCACCATGTGCCACAGATTGAAAAGATTTGAAGATCTGTCCTAAATACAGATTTCTTGATATTTAGTTCTAAAGAGAATTAAATGGTATCTGCCATCTGGCCTATATTCACATTCTGGTCATCCATTGCAGATTTGAGAAAAAGGTTCACATTCTGATTATTCACTGCAGATTTGAGAAGCTGGTTTTGGCATCTAGTTCAGGGTGCAGATTGGATTCGTATAGCAATTGCTGACACTTACAAGCATACCATTTTTTTATATTTTGTTTTGGCCTGAATAATTTCAAATATTTATAAACAATTGCTGACTTACAATTTAAGAGAATTTTAATGTTACTCGATTAGGATTCATTCACATTTTGTTTTGGCCTAGACAATTTCAGATAGTGAGTCAGATTATAAGACAACTCCAGCCCTGGTTTCTTCACATTATCTTGAATTCTTGCATCCTTCCATGATTTGAGTGTTTTATCCATCATATTTATTCATATGTGAAATTTACCCAATTGTCCATTCCATTCGGTTGAGCTTATCTAATGTTGGATTTAATAAATTGAAGATTTTTTAATGCAGGGATTATAATGCATCTCGATCATAGTTTTCAATCAATTGAAAATACTTGTATTCTGATTTTGAGATTAATTAATAAATGCATCAACGATACAATCTGATGTCTGCATAGAAATTTGTGATGAAAGCCCTTACAAATATTTCCATCTAAATCATTAACACACAATTAACTGTTCAAATTATTTAAATCAAAACTGACTTCAAAGCTATTTATTGCTTTACAGTTCTTTCAGCCATTCAAGGAATCCAGTCAAGGAACCCTCAAATGAGCATAGGTTAGCAATAACTACAATTTGGCAAGTTGATTGAAGTACCCAAGAGACCAAGTTAGAGGAAAAAATGCCTTTTAAGAGCTTAAATTTCTGATACTTGGCTGATCTTCTCTCTTTCACAGATTTTGTTGTATTCGTATCAACTCTAATTTTGATCATGTTATTCCTGATGCAAAAGTATGGTACAATTAAAGTGGGGTTTATTTTCTCACCTATAATGGTTTCCTGGTTTCTTCTTACTGGCATAATTGGTGGATATAACATATTTGTATATTATCCCAAGGTACTCAAGGGATTATCACCTCTTTACCTATTTCATTTCTTTGGCAAGAGCAAAAGATTAGGATGGGAAATGTTTGGAGCTGTTTTCTTATCCTTAACAGGTACAATACTGTAGAATTCTGATATTCAATGCTCTTATCCATAAACACATATGAAAACAAAATGATGACATGCAAATTTATTCAGCCAATTTAAGATATCATTGAGTCAAATTGACTGTTTCCCTGTTTCAAACAGGGCTGGAATGTATGTTTGCTGACTTGGGCCATTTCAGTAAGGAATCCATTCAGGTTTATTGTCTCTTGTGACATATATTATTCAAGATAGTAATGACTCTTTTATGTTACAATTATGAGCAGGTCCACTTTATTTTGCAGCTTGGTTTCACTGCAGTTGTATACCCTGCTTTAGTCATAACTTATGCTGGACAAGCAGCTTACCTGATAAAGCATCCAGAAGACATTAGTGATGCATTTTATAAATCAACTCCAAAAGCTCTGTTTTGGCCAATGTTCATTGTTTCAACTTTGGCATCCATAGTTACCAGTCAAGGAATGATAACAACAACATTTTCAATCATAAGACAGTCAGTTGCATTGGATTGCTTCCCACCAGTTAAAATAGTACATACATCTAAAGTTCAAGAGGGGCAAATTTACAGCCCAGAAGTCAATTACTCTCTCATGGTTGTGTGTCTAGCTATTCTCTTAGGCTTCAGAAGCCAAGAGAAAATTGGGAATGCCTATGGTAATGTCTAAATCTTCAACTCCTCTTACTCATGCAGTAGAATATGCTTTTAACAACTAAAAACTATGCTTCAATTTTTTAAAGGAGAACATGTTCCATTAATCAATGATAAGAGTTTTTTATAAGCTATGATATTAAGATATAGCTGTTTCTGGATAAATTGTGTACAGAATGTTTACATCAATATTTCAGATCATGAAAAATTGTATAAAAAATGATTTCTTTGAAGTGTGATTCAAAAATCTTGTACATAATTTAATTAAAAAAACAGCTATATCATGATCCATTAAGGCTAAAAAAAAATTGGATTATAATGGCAATGATCTAACTAGTGTTATTTTTGCTTGCAGGAGTTGTTGTGATATGGGTAATGCTTATGACAACTTTCCTAGTGGCCCTGGTCATGATTGTAATCTGGAACATACATTTCTTACTGGTTCTTGCCTTTTTATTGGTATTTGGATTTGTGGAAGGAGTTTTCATGGTAGCAGCGATGGACAAGGTATCAAAAGGAGGTTGGCTTCCTTTAGGAATTTCAGCTTTTTTGTTGATCATCATGCTTTCGTGGGACCATGGAAGGTAGAAGAAGCATAAATATGAATTGGAAAACAAGGTAAGTGTAAATACTCTGAATGCATTCCTGTCTACAGCAAGAATCTACCGTCCACAAGGAATTTGCTTCTTTTATACAAGTCATACACATGACCTGCCTCCAATCTTTCTCCATTATATTAAAACTGTAAATTCTCTTCATCGAGTTGTAATAATGGTAACAATAAAGCTTCTCCCTGTGAGCACCATTCCTCTTGAAGAGCGTTTTGTTGGGAGAACACTAGGTCCAGCAGGGATTTATAGATGCTTGGTGCAGTATGGTTATGGCGATGAATTTTGCACGGGAGGAGAAGAATTTATTAATGGTGTCATTAGGAGTTTGAAATTCCATACCCCTGCTTCAGGATTTCAAGGAACTATGGGTAATTTTAAAAATTCAAGTTCAAAAGAAATTTGTACTCATGATTTGGAGATGATTGATAGAGCTGAAAATTGTAAGACAGTGTTTGTCATTGGAAAACCCACATTGAGAGTGAACGAGAAAAGCACATGGATTGAGAGAATGGTGATGGATTATATGTATAGATTTCTGGAGAACAACAGTAGATCATATTTAGACATCGTGAACATCTCACCTTCTATTTTTCTTCAAGTTGGAATGTTTTATGAAATTTAGTTATGGTTTTTAATGTTGCAAGCCATCGTATTCCTTTTTTTAAGTAATCGGAAGAAAACAATTTGCATATACTCTGTAAATGTGTATGTGTGCATATATTTTCTAATCTAATTTATTTGAAGATTAAACTTTTCTCACTTGCATTTGTTCTCTTTACTTATAGTTTTATTTACATTAAAACTTGAAAACGGATATATAATTGAGTACGAAGAACAATGAATGAGAATGAAAAGTGATAGCTCTAGATTAAATATGAATGATATTTTAGGTTTTAGTTTGTGTGCAGTGAATTGTGTGTTTTTTTTTTAATTAAAAGAGGAGTAAAAATTTATTGAAGTATAAAGAGGTACAAAATAAAAGAGCTTAACAAAAAGTTCTAAAGAACCTTATTTCGATCAACAAGTTCATCAAAAACAATTTTAGTTTGTGTGCAGTGAATTGTATGTTATTAAATAGACTGAAAATAACAAGAAAATCAATTCAAAAGAGCACAAAACATCTTAACATTCAGATTAGACATTAAAAAAGCTATTTCTGGATTAAGGTTAAACTCACAATATAGTTTTATGAGGCAATAGAGTAGTAACTCATA
The DNA here is from genome assembly GCA_027943335.1 of Chamaecyparis obtusa. Lineage (NCBI taxonomy): Eukaryota > Viridiplantae > Streptophyta > Pinopsida > Cupressales > Cupressaceae > Chamaecyparis > Chamaecyparis obtusa. Next base: position 692,177 of record BSBK01001273.1, on the reverse strand, counting down.
AAATTATTACAAGAAGATTGGTCTAAGACCATTCACCATGTATCCAAAATATTTCTTTTGATACCATCATGTTTAAACCAATGTATTGGAAACCTCTTTGAATTAAGATAAATATGCTCAGTGGCTCTAAGATTAGAGAATAAAGAACATATTTGTGCTTTACTTATCTCTTTATTTCTCACTGCATCATATGGCAATCCATTTGCATAGTATCTATGAGATGAATTAGACTCTAATGAGTTATTTGACTAGTAGCAGTGTCAACATCTGTTATCTTTTATCTCAAAATTGTTGCAAGGGATACATGATGTTGGTTTGATGAATCTTTTAATCTCGAAACTAAGTGAAAACTTGCAGCTTTTCTTTGTTCTAGATTCCTTAACAATTCATCTTGGCTAAGCTATTCAAGGTTTCTTGGAGTGGTAACTCATAATATCTCTATTTTTGGATTAAGGTTAAACTTACAATATAGTTTTATGAAGAAATAGAGTAGTAACTCATGTAATTATTACAAAGAGATTGGTTTAAGAACATTCACCATGTATCCAAAACATTTCTTTTGATATCATCATGCTTAAACCAATGTATTGGAAACCTCTTTGAATTAAGAAAAATATGCTCAGTGGTTCTAAGATTAGTGAATAGAGAACATATTTGTGCTTTACTTATCTCTTTATTTCTCACTGCATCATATGACAATCCATTTACATAGTATCCGTGAGATGAATTAGACTCTCATGAGTTATTTGACTAGTAGAAGTGTCAACATTTGTTATCATTTATTCCAACATTGTTTCAAGGGATACACGATGTTGGTTTGACGAATCTTTTAATCTTGAAACTAAGTGAGAGCTTGTGGGATTTCTTTGTTCTAGATTCCTTAACAATTCATTTTGGCTAAGTTATTCAAGGTTTCTTGGAGTGGTTGGAGGGTTGGTCATCCTAGATTTTTACTTAGGAAAATCATTACTCAAGTGTTTTGGGCTCAAGGTTTTGATGATCTAGTATTGAGGTTTAAAAAAACACAAAATTAATAAAAATATTAAAAATAATTAATTTTTTTAAAATAAATTAAAAATAATTTTAATGTTGAAAAACATGACTCACCTCGTCTATGTCATGCCATTGTGATTTAAGGGCATTGAAATTAGCTAGAACATGAATGCATTTTTATGAATATTAGGGAAAGGAATTGTTGCTAGTAATGTGGGGCGCAAGTTGCAATGAAGTAGTTGGTCTTTTTTTTAAACATAAAATAAGCAAAAAATACCTGTATGATTTTCTTAATACTGAATAATGAACAAGTATTTCCCAGTAAGTTAAACATGTACATGATTTTAATTCAAAAAATATGTAGGTGTTATGGCTCATATTTTATGAATCATAACATGTATGTCATTTTTTTATTTTTTAAATGTACATGTTTAGGTCATTTTTTATTTTTTGGGTGTGTTAGAGTAAAGTATTAATTATGTTAATTAACTTTACTCCCTTCTTAAGATGTCAACTCATTTGTTTTAGTTATTTATATTTAAACACACATGCACTAGTTGTTCTAAACTCATGCACTAGTTGTTTTAAATATAAACTTGCATGCATTAGTCATGTAATAGTTAAACTAATTATTACATGCACTAGGGTTTTCCTTTCAAGGCTTTCAATCTCCTTTATAAGGATAATCCATTGTATATTTTACTCATTCATTATTGGAAGATATTTTCTTCATCATATTTTTGAGTCAAATCCTTGCCCTCTTCTTGTCTCTACTTGATTGTAACAGGTTTTTTGTATGAAGGTGATCTTCGGGTTTTGTGAATTTGTATTGCTCAAATCCTATATGGTATCAGAGCCTAATCTGCTACAGCTTGTTCACGTTTGAAGGATTCAATTAGGGCTTTTTTAGTTATTTTTTATTGAAATTAGGGGTCCCTAAATTTTGGTGAGCTTTGAACTCAAATGGACCTCACCATTGAGCTCGCAGCGCCCAAAAATTCCTATTTCAATATAAGACACATCCAATTTGTACAACTTTGCATTTTAGGGCTTTTTTTGGTACCAGATGCTTGACACGCTTTTTGAGGTAGAATTTGTACGCATTGGCACACTTCATGAGGTGAAATTTGTACAACTTAGCATGCAAATTGAGACAAAATTTTTGTTGTCTAGCACACAAATCAAGACAAAAAAAATTGGCATGCAAATCAAGAAAAAAACTAAAAGGCTTGACACAAATCTTGAGGCGAGCATGCGATTAAAAAAAGAATTTAATTTTTTTTGGGCGGTGACAGTCATTTGGCCGTCAAATTTAAGCCCGTCATTTGCTGACGTCGGCATGCATCATCCTCATTTGCACCATTTTTTGGGTTCTCTAGCGCACCAATTGGTATTTTGCTCATAACTTGAGCATACAGTGTCGAAATCGGGCAAACAAGATATCGCTTGAAAGATGGTTCCGAGCCCGACGCTCTCATAGATGTTAATCTAGTGTTTTTTGTCATCTATCTCACTATTTTTACTGTCAAAGCCAGATTCTCTTTCTTGCATTCCAGTGGGGCTAATTTGCTCAAATTACCTCCATTTTTTGATCCAGAAGAAGCGCCAGAAAGCTCTTCTCGAGCACCATCTAGATTTTTGCCTATTTTCATCAGAATTTATTCAAGGTACACAAGATTCATATTTGAATCTTTTTTGTAATGTCTCAAATATACCTAGATGAATCAAATAATATATATTCAAAATGATTTTGGAATCTAATTCAAATTAATGTTTATACTATAATTGATGTATTATCACTCGATGTGGCAAGGATTTAGGGGTTGAGTATATAAGTGCTTATAAATCAAATATTTTTTAAGATTACATATTTTTCATAACTCATATATAGATTATTTATATAGAGGCTTTATGACAACATTTTTTCTTTAAAGTTGGATGTGGAGTTAGATAGTGCCCTTATTTCATATGGTAGATTAAATTGTAAGAAATTAAGTAAAATAAAATTGAAAACTTTGAATATTAAATCCTACTTTATCTTGCTAAATACCTCAAATATAAAGAATCTATAAATACATGAATGGAAATAAATGATATCACCAAATAGTTTTTTCCTCACCATAAAAGTGATTGTGCCACAAGATTTATTATTTTAAGTGAATAACAAGATATGGTTGCAAATGGAATTGTCAAAGTTCTATTATGTCCAGTCTAAGTCACAAATTGCTTCATCCCTCTTGAGTTGGTATTCATGATGTTTGCAATATGTATTTTGGAAGTCAAGGAGTTCCCCATGAAACTTCTTATCCACCTTTTTCAGGCCCTATGACCAAAATTATGTGTCCTTGATATCATCTCTACATATTGTTGTAAGTTTCAAGGTAAATTTTACCTCCTCAATAAATAAATAAAATAGTGCATGTCTACAAATAGACTCGGTAAGGATCCTCTCATTCCCTTGATCATATACATGCTCATTCCTTTTCTTCTACAAGAACCAAAGGATATTAGTAGACAACATAACCTAAAACTTTTTTTTCATTTAAACCTTTAATAAAACCTAAAAGAATATTAGAACAACATTTTTATCAAAATTGTTCCATTCTTTAATGCTACCCATGAAGAGATACTAGATCACAACACCATAAAAAAATATGAAGATATGTTTCCAACTCAACATTGTACTTGAACAATGCATGGGGTTATGGCTAATGACCAATTTTTGAAGTAATAACTATCATCTAAAACAACCTTTTTTAGGTTTCAACTTATTAGACCAACAAAGTTACAAAGACTAAGGAATCTTAGGGAGATACTTGGTCATCCACAACCACAAGGAGGCCCTTTCTTGGTTATCATTTGGTGCATCTAGATTGTGTGCAGATTCTAAATTTGTCAATGCCTTTCATTATTTCTAACCATAGGCATCTATTAGATGGGGATAATTCCTAGTAAAAAATAAACCTACTCTAGTATTCATTTACAAAACTTGTTATCCATCCTCTTCCTTTCTTATGATCAGTATAGAAGATCTTGGAGCCCATCCAAATGAGCTTTAGATTATTAATTTATGATGGAACCCAATAGCCTTAACTTATTGAAGAAGTAAGAAATCCATGTTTTTATTATTTTTGCAAAAGTCCCAAATAAAATATTCCTATTGGGGATTGAAGGCCCCTTATTTATCAACTAACACAATTGATCATACTAAATTTTTAGGAGGAGGATTGGTTCTTGCATTTCTACACAAATTATCAAAACAAACAAGAATATCATTTCCATTACCTTTTTTACTATATTTCTCTATACTATTAGTCCTACTCATGGTTATCCTCTTCCTTCTACCTCTTGTTGATGTACTTCTTTTGATCATATCTCTCTCTTCTTTACCAAAGGATTAGCCGAGATCATTAAGACATTCTATGTCAATCATCTTCTCATTGTCATCACTCTTTGAGAGCCCACCCTCAATTTTTGAGGGATAAGTTGAATCAATCACTTCTTTTCTATTCCATTAATTGGTAACATTTGAGGAGAATGTATAACCCACGTCAATAGGAGATGTGTTACTATTATCATCAAATAAGATAGAATCTTGTTTATTAATATTATTGTCTTCTTAACTTTTTTTTAGCTCTTCTACATCATTTTCTAATGCTATCCCATCCTTATCAAATTTATTTCTAGTACTTAAGAGTCAAGGAAGGAATTGAAAATTATTTGTTTGACTTTATTCAACTCGTTATGCTTTTGAAGAACAAGTTCTTGGATATTTTTATTCCTCACACTTTACATTTTGTTATTTGATTTATTAGTACCAATCTTATTAGAATCGTAATTATTGTTATCAACATGCTCAACAATTTGATTTGTATCTTAAGTAATAATGATAATTTCCATCTCAACTACTTTGTGATCAATGCTTTCCAATCGGTCTTCTAACGGCGACCTCATGGGGGAAAATTTTTCTATGCTCTTGGGCTTAGAAGAAATATAATTGTTATTAATAACCTCCCCTTTTAGAATATCTTCTTGAGGGTCCCCATGGGAGCCATCCTCGGGAGGCCCATTGGGAATGATCTTATGGAAAATGGGTTTGGGATGGGAGCCCCTATTATTTCTCCTAGTAACAAGAATATTTGGGAAATCCCTTTTGTGGTGATTATCTAATTTACATGAAAAAGAAAGAGTTAAGGCCTCCAAGAGCCTCAATTTTAAGCTAAATTTTTTCTTATTTAAGGGAAATTTGATGGAATTTTTAATTTGAACCCCTTGAAGAAAATCAAACATGTAGCATTAAGACGAGGCAATGTTGCCCTAGATTCTTCAATCTTTAGGGGTTAATCTATAGGCTTGAGAAATTATGGGAGAAATATCCAACATTGCATTAGGACAATCTTAACATTTATCCACTTAAGGATCAAGAAGAATAAGATTTCATCTTGGGAGATATTAGAATCCCAAGGTATGGCCTTGATGAGGGATTTACCCACATTCTAGTATTTCTTTTCCAAACTCTTTTTCTACATTCTACAATTCTTAGAAGAAAAACATATAACCCTTTTGTATCATTTTGTAGAATGAAAATAAATTTCTATATTTTTGCCCCACATGGAAATAAGCCAATTATCAAAAATAATTCTAGCAACAAGGGTGTTATCATCTAAAAAACTAAAAGATATGGCCACATTCTTTAACATGTATTTTTGTTTTTTAATGGTTGCAAAGTCTATTTCCTCATTGGGGTTAAGCTTTAATATCCTGAGAAGCAAAGAATCCTTACCTCCCTTTGTTTGGGAATTGATATTCCCCTTCATTGACCTCTGAGGATCCTTGAGTAATATCTTTTGATTTCTATATCATAATAGGCATCTTTTGACGCTTCCTTAGATTCCTTAGATTGAAGGGCTTCTATAAAAGTTTTGCTAGTTTGGCTTTCTTTGTTCCTTTTATCTTCTTCATCTCCTTTAGGTCTTTCTCCTTCCTCAACATCCAAGGTACAAAAATCCTTATGATGTATGTAGGAGGTAGAACAAATGTGCAATATAACACTGAAGCCATGGGCTAGGGTGTATAGACCACTAAGAAGACAAAAGCACATGCAAACAAGGACACACCACACTGCATACTATCTAAACTGATGACTATGCAAGAAAGGATAAATGAATAAAACAAGGGAACAAGATCCTTAAAGATGTGTAGATCCTCAAGAATGGGGCTGAGAGTCATATTGTTGTAGACCACCACCACTTCACCTCACCTTCATAATTAGTTTGATATCCATTCATCAAAATGTAGGATTAATTGATAGATCAATAATTGAGATCAAGTTGTTTGGAAATTGTGAGATGGAAGGTGGAGGAAAAAAGTAAATTGTATGATTTCTTTTTTTCTTTCTTTCTATTTTTAGGTGTTGGTTATGAGTTGGAGGATAGGGATAAAATATAAAACTTTATATTATTTTATTTTTTCAGGTAGAAATGGGTGGGATTTAATATATAATATTATTAACTTTCATGATGTGAGAATATGGGGGAATAACATGTATAAAATTTGCTCATTTGCAACTTAAGAAAATGGGCATATATAATTAAATAAATTAATGTAATTTATTTAAATAAAAATTGGGCATGTGATAGGAGATATTAGAATATTGTGTATTTTTTAGGTGTCTACATTTTTACCAATCTATAAGAAATTGTTATTGTTGGGATTCACAAGGATAAACTTGCAAAGACCAAAGCACAAAAAATAGCACATAGAAAAGTCAAATTATTAATATCAAAGAGTTAACTAAATTGTACATAGAAGCTTACATATATAGGCAAGCTAGATGAGGTAAACTAGTTGGATACAAAAACTAACTAACCCTTAGGAATGAGGCTCTTATGAGTAAACTTGACTTGAGTGTGTGTGCAAGTGGTTGATGCACATGAATTAGGTGTCTCACTAAGTGAGTACACATGTATCATTAGATGAAGTGGGATAAAATACTAAAATTCCTAAGTAAAATTAAGCTTATGTTTGAATAGGTCAAAGTAGAAAGTGTTAACAACTAACTAGTTAGGTAATGACTATTTACACTAACGTATGGAGTAACGTATGCATGACGATGAGTCTTAGCTACTAAGCCATGTTAGGTGTTCATATATATGAGTTTCTCATAAAGCAGAGTAAAGGGAAAGGTCTAGTGGGAAGAAAAGCCCTCTCCAAAAAGAGAAATGAAACAATAATGAATGTACAAGTGAAGAAGATGAATCATAGAAGAAATAACTCATAATATCCCCCTAAGGACTACTTCCATGTACTAGTACAATGAATGTTTGGCTCCATAGGAGAGAAATGAGAGATTATGCACCTATCATAATGTTATGCCTACAGTGGTGGTAGATTCTCAACACTAGATGTTGAAGATAATCCACACTTGTTGAACAACACCACAAATGTGTACAAGATGACTTCCCATTCTAGATTAGTAGGAAGTTATATCAATGTCTCTAAAGTTTGCACACATAATCCAAAGACTTAATGATGTCATACTGATTTCTAAACTTGCAGTGCAGAAAAGCAAAATGCATATTTTGCTGCAAGGAATCCTTCATACTATCTATGAAGCTTTTCTAGATTCATATGTAGCAATACATATTGATATCACAATGAATGTCAATTGATGGCATTGTTCATTCTCACATAGCGGTCAAGAAGGTGTGGAAGTGCTTAGAGACATGACTTCAAGGAAATTATCAAAGGCATGACTTATGACACATATAAGGAGAAATAATTGCAAAGAAGTTATAGAAGTGTTCATGACATGACTGACATAAGTGCTCATAGGTGTGATTCAAGATATCCCCAATTTTTGGCACTTTATAATTTTATAATGTATCTAGGTCCATTGCAGGGATAATGTTAAAACATATACTTTTACAAAAGAAATGCTCAATTTTGAGCTTCTATTTATAATTTGTTTAAAAATCAATTTTTCCTTATATGATCTATTGTTAATTACATCTCCACTACATGACTAAAAAATGAACTTTAAGATGAGATCATACTTACATATGCAACTACTCATCATTAGAATCAACTTGAAAAGATTTTTCCAATGATTATACATTTGTCAAATTTTGCCTCAATATGTAAAAAATAATGACAAAATGAAAAAACCCAACCCCTCTTACAAGCATTTAAATGACTACAAACACTTATTTTACTACTTCAACAATAAAAATGGAGTGATCAATAATACCATTAAACAAGCAATGTGTTAGTTGCCTTATTGTTTGAAGGAAATCTTCAAGTGAATTTTAACATTGAAAATATTGTTGGAGCTTTGTTGCTAATGGAAGATGTGTTGGCAGCTTTGTGGTTGGTCTTCTTCCACATGTCTATGGAGGAAGCATGTTGAGTGAAAATATAATGCCTTGCATGCATAAATCTCACTCCCTTCACATAACATGCCTATAGATAAGGCTTCTAACTGCTCCAACTATTTACCACCTGCATGGTGGAGGTTCAGGGATATGAGTAGTCAATGTGGAAAAATAATATTTAATAGATTGCGATGTGAAAAATTCCCAACAGAGAAATAGTGGTTTGCCTAATTTTAAGCAAATGAGAGACTATTGATAGTCCCTATGTTGTTCAAAAGATGCTTTACAACAAATATTAAAACACCAACCATCAAAAGGCTTCTATGTATAAGTTTGTTGGGGTGTTGCTTCAGAAGTTGTCTTATATTTGTTGCAGTTAATGGGTGCTAAAGAAATCAACACAAGTTCTACGCGGTGAATGAAATGTTTGACCTCATTTATAGCGTTCCAATGCACTTTTTGAAAATCTTCAAGAGAAAGTTGCCATCAGCACTTCTGCATTGCTATGGCTACCTATGCACTGCACTTCTCTAATATAAAGATCAGAAAAATGTCTATAGGTCTAGATATTTGACAAAATAATTGCCACAAAATCTATAAATAATAATTGAAAGTTTTTTATTACCATTTGATTCTTGTGTGAATCAAACATTCAATCACTATTGTTGCAGCCTCTGTTAATGGGCTTAAAACAAACCTTCTCAATGATATGGTACTATTGATCTTAGATTGCCTCCACAAATTGGACCACTTTCACATACACATTAAAATACAGATTGGGTGCATAGAATTCCATTTAGATTCTGCAAAAGCAAAATTGCCTTAAAAACGGGCCAAAGTGGCCAAGATTTTCTTGCAAACATATATATATTTATCCAAAAGGACAAACTCGGCATAAATAACTCACACAAAAAGCATCAAACCGACAATTAAATGTTGAATGCTTCCATGAGGAACTCTTGACTAGGCAAGGTGCATGATTTGGGGAGGATTTTGTTAGTTTGGTTTGGAGACCATGGCGGGATTTACATATAGATATATATTAATAATAATCAAATTATAATTATATATATATTTTATTAAAGTATGTTAATAATAGTGCAATCATAATTATATATATGTTATGTTATATATATATAATAGTAACGTATGAGATATTAATATATAGATAACCTATTTCTTAATCACTTGTTATAGCTTTCTATAAGGATAGTTTGGTGTTGTGTAGGGTGAGGCAGGGTAAATTTAAAAAAGTAGGAGAATCCCAAGGCGGGATAGGGGCAAGGTCCTAAAGTCTTGAGGGAGTCTATTTGTAGATTGGTGTAAAACGCCACATGACAAGTAAATCCACAATCTCCCTAAGGTTGAGTTTACGAGTGAAGTAAGGAATCGAGGTTTAAATATGTTAATTACTAAATGTATTATGAATTATTCATTGAATTTATTTGGATGCATGGTAATATTTGTTAAACATTGAAAATTTATAGCCTCCTAGTTGGGGACATTACATCTATACTTATATTGGTGATATAAAAGATATTAATATTTACTTAGCTCATTCCTTAACCACTCGCTAATACAACTAAGAGAATAGGGAGTTTGTGAAGGGAGTGGCATAGTGATTTAGTCACATGTCAAGAGGGTCTCAATATAGGTAAGAACCTTGAGGGAGTCCACTCGTAGACTATTTTTGCACCTTGATCATGGTAATTCTACTATCCTTCTTAAGCTTACTGATTAGTAGAGGAGTACAAAATTAGGGCTTAAGTATGTATTATAAATTACTGGTTATTTCTTAATATGATTTAAATGATAATGAGGTATGTTAATTATAGGGAATTGACATTCTCTAAATAGGAGACATTACAAATTACCATCCCCAAGTGCATCCAAACTCTAATTGGAAATTTTAAGGTAAAACAAGTAAGGTCCCAATAAGCGATATTACACACACATCTATATATATAGACACATACATACATATGTATATACACACACATATACTATCTCTTCCCTTTTTCCATAAAGAAAATGTTAAGAAGAGCTAGTTTCTCAATCCTGAATTTTGTTTTGTGTCTAGGATTATGTCCCCTAGTCACTAAACTTCTCATAAGGACTGTTACCTTCCTTGGTGCAAAAAATTAGATCAACACTGATGAAATTTTTGGGGAAGGTTTTGTGTAGCATGATTCTCTCTAAAACACAAATCTCATTTATATTTGAAAATCCTAGGCTAAGGTCGCCCCACCTGACATTGACTTTCTTTTCATTCTAGACTTCAGTCAAAGGATCCTTTCTATCTCCTCTTTCTAGATGTATAAATTTTGTCTACATATCTATTCTAATGTTATATGTGTGTGTTAAATAAATCTCAATTTCCCATCTTTGACCCTAGATCTAACATCCAACTCACACCCTTTGTATAGTCACTTTTTACTCAAAGAAGGACTGGTGGATCCACCCAATGCCATTAGATTTGGGGTTGAGCCAAGTGGATCCACTCTCCTTTAATGTAATAAAGAAGAGGGAAATAGGTTTAGTTCCTAGTTTGCATAAGCTAGTGATCATATACCCTATTCCCTTTCACAGCAATTATGACTATTCCTTTTACAATTAGTATGTTCATTGCTTTGACATCAACCTTGTAATTATTTATTTCTTTTTTTGCTTGATTTACTTAAAACTTAAAAAATTAAAATAAAATTTACAACCTAAAAAACAACATCCAAAGAAATTTTAAAACCCATTTATTTTAATATGCACTTAAAACAAACTTCAACAAAACACATAAATATTAATCACTTTTAACACTAATAATTTAAACATTAAGTTTAAATACCATAAAAGGACTATGTACCTAAAAAGCTAGGAAAACCTGAAAACTCCTAAATACATAAAGAGAAATCAATAAGTAGGTTCAAAGTCAAGTTAGCCTCTTCCACTTGCTCTCCTCAATCTTAAACCACTAGGTAGATAAAAAAATTCTTTCTCACGTATGAAACAAAACAAGAATAATTAGGATAATAGTATAAATGAATGTCCACATAACAATAGGAAATAAAATAGTATGTGCAAGTAAAATTCAAAGAAAGCATGTGGAGAGGACATCTCACGCTAGGAAGTGATTACTTCATTAAATACTCCAATTCTACATATGACAATACAAAAAAGAACTACATATGCATGAGAATAAAATAAAAAGCAAAAATGTTAATGGCTTAGATAAGAGCTAGTTCATATCAACTTAGATGTGAAATTGGAAGATAGATGATACCTAAAGAATATGTTGGAAGTAACGAGTACTTTGAGAGGGGGAGGGGGTGAATCAGAGTGCACTAAAACTTAAAATTATTAGAATAAAACTAAGGTGGCAACAAAAACAAAAAACTAAGAGTCTATTAGAGAACTTGCATCAACATGTGACTATAAACAAAACATAAGAGAAAATGGAATAAGCGTATCAGAGCACTAAACATAGTTAAGATACCAACTCAAAGACACAATTTTGTGCTGAGTGGAAACCCTCAAAATCCAACTAGATTTCATCATAGGGAAAAAACACTCCAATCCTTTTATTAATCTTAAACACCAACAAATACATCCAATTTAGCAGCCCTGCTACAAGGAGCTTCAACCCCTAACCTTTTTCAATCCAAAAAGGAGGTTTATAGAAATATACTTGCACAAACTGCAACTCTATTTCAATAAACCTGTTTATTACAATATCATAGATTTTCAATAAAACTCTCAAAGATCTTTTTCACTGAGATCCAATACTTATTGTTTTTCACACACTATATCAACCTACAGACCTCTGTATATATATATATATATATATATATATATATATATATATATATATATATATATATATATATATATATATATATATATATATATATATATATATATATATATATATATATATATATATATATATATATATATATATATATATATATAGCTTAACTTAGTTAAAACACATACATAAATACAGTTGAATGTAGTTAATCAAGTAGTTACATTTTAAACCATGTAACCAATTTTACTCATGAAGGGTTAATCAATATTACAGATGTAAAACCACATAAACTATGCCAAGTGCATTAGAAATATCAGGTCTAGATTGAGTAAGATATATGAGTTTACCAATCATAGACTTTTACAACATTATGTCTACTACTGGGGAATTATCTTCTTTTGTAAGCTTGCATCCTATTATCATAGGTGTACCCACTAGCTTGCAATCATCCATCTTGAACTTCTTCAATATCTCTTTCACATACTTAGATTGATTAATAAAAATACATTTCTCTGTCTGCTGCACATTCAATCCCAAAAAGTATTTGATAGGTCAAATCATGCTCATCTCAAACTTGCTCTGCATCTCCTTAGCAAATTATGCACTAAGTTTTTCATTACCTCCAAAGATAATGTCATCAACAAATATAGCTACAAGTAGTAGACCTTGAGGTGTCACTCTTATGAATAGATTACAATCTGCTACTCCTTTCTTGAATCCAATCTTTGTTAAATATCCATCAAGTCTTTCATACCAAGCTCTAGGGACTTGCTTAAGTCCATAGAGGGCTTTCTTCAATCTGCATACCATATCAGGCCTATCTAATAAGGTGAATCCTTCTGGCTACTCAATGTATACTTCTTCCTTTAACTCTCCATTCAAGAATGTTGACTTAACATCCATTTGATAAACTTTGAAGTTTTTAAATGTCACATAAGCTAGAAACAACTTAATGGCTTCTAATCTGCTCACAGGTACAAATGTGTCTGAATAATCAATACCTTCTCTTTGTGCATATCCCTTACATACTAATCTTTCTTTATTGCTTACTACTGTACCATCTTCATTCATATTGTTCCTGAATATCCATTCCAATCACATTCTTATCACTAGGTCTTGGGACCAGTTCCCAAGTATCATTCTTAATTATCTGATCTAGTTCTTCTTTCATTGCACTATGCCAATCTAAATCATTACATGCATCTTCAACACTTAAGGGTTTAATCTGAGATAGTACACATACTGCTTCACTGCCTGCTGAACTCTTTGCTTTTGATCTAGTTGTGACTTTGCCGCTCTGATCTCCAATGATGTCATACTTAGAGTGATATCTAAATGTAAACTTTTGAACTTTAGGTGATACTGTCTCATTTGCCCTCTAAGATGCTTCTTCACTAGTTTCAGGGTCATTGAATAATACATCAATACTGTCAAACATTTCTTCAACAATTGTCTCACTAGTGGAAGGGCTAGGTTCTTCTTCAATCATAGGTGCATAATTATGGTATCTTTTTTGAACCATAAACTTTTCATCAATCTTAACATGAGCACTTTTTTTTCAATCTCAAATTAAAACATCTATAAGCTTTTCTTTTAGTAGAGTAACCAAGGAAAATACCTTCATTGCTTCTTGCATCAAACTTGCCAATTTCTTCATCCCTCTTGATGAAGCACTTTCTTCCAAAGATTCTAAAGTATTTCACTATGGGAACATTACCAAACCATAGCTCATAAGGTGTCTTGTCTGCACTAGGCCTCAATTGTATTCTATTGATAGTATAGACTATTGTATTGACCGCATCTCTCCAATAGGTGTGTGCAACTTTTCCTTCAATCATGATGGTGCACACTGTATCCAGGATGATCCTATTCCTTCTCTCTGCAATCCCATTCCACCGAGGGGTTCTAGGTGCACTCAATTATCTCTTTATGCCATGTTCTTTGCAGTATTCATAGAATCTGTCAGAGGTGAATTCTCCTCCTCTATCTGATCTTAGACACTTTATCTTTAGTCCAGATTCATTCTCAACCTTAGCTTTGAATATTTTGAACTTCTCAAATGCAAGTCTGATTTATCTTTCAATAACGTAACCCACATCATTCTAGAATAATCATCAACAAACAAAATGAAATACCTTTCACCATAGTAAGATCTTGTTTGAGTTGGTCCACATAGGTTTGTATGAATCAAATTCAACTTGTTCTCTACTGAATTATGCTTTCTTTTGAATGAGTTCATCACATGCTTTCCCATCACACATTCCCTGCATATGGTATCAAGTGGCTTTTATATGCTAGGTAGAACTCTAACTGCCTTTACATTGCTTATCTTTACTATGTTATCAAAATTGATATGACATAGTATTTTATGCCATAGCCAACTGTCATCTACTTTAGCAACAAAATAACTTGCTTCTGAATTAAGCTGAAAAATATTACCTTTAGTCTTTGAACCTGATGCAATCATTACACCATCCTTGTTGTTAATGATGCACTTGTTGTCCTTGAACTCCAATTGATAACCTTGGTCAAGCAATTGTCCAACACTAAGTGGGTTATGCTGCAAACCATCTACATAAAGAACATCATTAGTGTTGTTCTTTCCATCCAATGTGATAGCTCCACTACAAATGATAGGTTTAGGAGTGTTATCTCCAAATCTAACCATGCCACCTTTGTATTTTTCTAGATGAACAAATCTATCTTTATCACCTATCATGTGATGTGAACATTCACTATCTATGATCTAGCCTGTCCTTATGTCTACTTGTGAAATCAATGCTAGCTCTTGTTCTTTTTTCTTATCTTCACGATCCATCTCATCAAACATCTTCTCCATAATAGAAATGAATCCAATTTCATCTTCAACTGAATCATCATTAGAAACTCCATCACTAGCATATTAACATTCTTTTGTATACTTAGGCTTGTAGTTAGTTCTAAATTTCTTAACTCTTGTAGGACACTTAAATGCAAAGTGGCCAATCTTATTACATGAAAAACATTTAAATGGTAACTGACCTTCATACTTTCATTTTACTTTTCTTTCTGTATGCATATTAGTTAGATACTATTTTAAATGATGAATTAACTATTAAGAAGCTAACAAATATATATAATAAGCAAACTACAATGAAGAATGCAATAACAACGAAACCAAATTAACATTTACCTTCACCTACAAATGTAGCTTGTCTCCATTGTCCTCCTAGCCTTGATTTCTTAAAGATGTTGAGCTCTCAGATTTTCAAATGAAGCTCTTTCCCAAGATGTTTCCAAAGTGTGGAGATTGAATGAAATGGGTGCACAATGGCTTATGCAAATCTAATGAGTGGAATGCAATTGAAATGATGATAATGGGGATGCTTGATTGCTCTTAAAAATGCTTGGATGCTTGATTACTTGAATTCTTGAGAATACCTATTTTCTATTAGCCCACAAAGGGGAAATGAGGCTCCTTTTATAGAGTTTTGGAGGATCTAGGCCTAGGTGGCACAATCCTACGGTTGAGAATGAAAGGTGGAAGATCCTAGGGCTGAAATTGACTTGGTTGAAGGAGTTGAGAGAAAGGGGGATGTAGTTGGAATGTGAGAGGAAGAATAGGATGATGTTCCTCTCACATTGACATGGAGGAGAAGAAGGTGGAAGGGAAAGACACATGTCAAGTGTCTCACAAAGACCAAAGAGAGAAAGGGGGAGAGACCTTTTCCTCACGAGGACTCTTTGTGCAAGTGTCCCATGAGTCACCTTTGACCCTTAGAGGTGGCTTGAGAAGCCCCTTAGGAATAGGGAAAGTCTCTTGACTTGGTTGTTGAGAGGACATGTGGTCATGAGACCAAATCCTATGAGGCCACATAACCCTTAAGAATAGAACATGTGTGGGTGAGGATAAATATGAATAAATAATTAATAATAATTATTTAATTTAGCCAAGGTGATGTGTCAGGTGACTAGGTGGATGAAGTGGACTAGGAGACTTAGTCATATTTAGGTGATTGTGTATTTAATCAAATCACTTTAATAGACTATTTAGAAGACTTAGGATATAGAATTAGACTATAGTGAATTTATTAAATAAATTGAATAATTTACTTAATAAATAGAAGAAATAAATATTAATTAAATAATAAATATTTAATTAATTTATCAAGTCAATAGTAATTAAATAATAAATATTTAATTAATTAATGAAGCCATTTTTAAGTGTATATATTTTGCCCCTCTTTGAAATAATGTGCTGGTCACATTGTTTCAAAGAAAAATCAAGCATTTTTTTGCCCCTACCCTAGACAATGTCTCAGACGACCTATGCATGGCCCCTCGAGAGATTGATTGACAAAAAAGATTATTTGAATTTTTATTAGATTTTTTGTGTTTTTATTATTAATTTTTGTTGTACAATCAATCTCACGAACGGACGGTAGAAAAAATGGAGGAAAATGGGGTGGAATGGAAGAAAAATAGGAGATAGGGTCCACACATCAAGCACATCGGGTCCACAGGCTATAAATAGGGCTAAGGGGTCCACAATAGGCTCATTGTGCACACTTGTCACTTGGAGATCAGAGCAGGAGAGAGAGAAGAGCAGAGCCGCTAGGATGCTGTTCCCCTTGTTAGATCATCACTTCAAGAGAGTCAAACGCTTCTAGCGACCACCCGATTCGGGTGAACCGGTAGGTGACTTGATCTTGCTTTGTAATTTCATGATTTCCAGCATGATAGAATAGGATTTTAGCATGTTTAGGGAAGATTGAATGATAGGAATAGATGAGAAATTTTTTTTTTTTAGGCGAAGTATGAATGCGCAGTTGCGGTGCATCAATGCGTAGCAACTAGCGATATATGCGCAGAAAGTTAAGGTTTCTACGCATGCATTTAATTCAGCTGCGCATTCATACTAGAAAAAGGAAGGATTGCACATGTATGCAATAAAAGCGCACATATGTAAAAACCTGTGCATTCGTTATGAATTGTTGCACAAATATCCAACAAAATTGTGCAAATATAAAAAGCTGCGCAAATGTTAAATAATGTTGCGCATACATGATAAAATGTTGCGCATCTATTTTAGGTGGTAGAATTTGGTAAAAATAGATAGTCAATCAGGTCAAACTTGATGTCGATAAGCCGATTTGATCTGTCGGTGATTGATTGTGATTGATTTGATCAAGATTGGCAACATTGTAGCATGTTCGCTAGTTAGCCAGTCTTAAATAGACAATTGATAGAATCATTTGTTGAAACACGTGATAAACATGTTTGAAATTGATATGATAGGATAAATAGATTGATAGATCAGTTTATCAAAATTTGATAGGTTGATTGTTGTTGAATTGATAGGAGGATATCACAGATGTTCTGATGTCATGGGAGAGATATCCCATCACACAGAACCTTAGACCAGCTCTATCAGAGACAGACAGACTATTGATCAGAGCATCTGGATTGTACTACATGATTTATACGCTTGAGATTCAGGTGAATCTAAGTATGATGATTGTGTTAGCAGAGAGATGACACTCAGAGATGAGTACCTTCCATCTTCCGACAGGGGAGATGACAGTGACACTAGAGGATGTATATCGCATCCTCTGACTTCCCATCACAGGTGAGTTAGTGCAGTACGATCGGCACGGCGGAGTCACAAAGTGCAGAGCCATCTTTGGGGATGAGGATATAGATGATGGAGAGATTAGTTGGGAGGATATGGTCGATTTGTATGACCCTCCTCTAGTTGTTCTAGCAGGCGCGATTGGGGGATTCGTATGCCCTGATCATAGGTCACATGGATTTGCAATTGGATGGGGCCGTACATTACAACGAGTGATGGAGGGGACCCAATTTGCTTGGGGGGTGTGTTTATTAGCACATCTGTATCATGATTTACATCAGGTTGTGTACCATGGGGGTGTATCGTTATCATCAGGCGTGACACTGCTCCATGTTTGGGCATGGGAGCATATTGCAGTGACTAGACCATCGGCTATTAGATTCTGAGGTGCAGGGCAGCCCTATATTCATTTGTACTCCTCAGTTTTTTCTCAGGAAAAACTGGGACATTTAGAGTTTTGATGTTACACTTTTGATACATTGGACATAGTGACTTGGAGACCCTACCTAGGGTGTGAGCCGTGGGATGATGAGTGGCAGCTGAGATTTTGTTTTGAGTCGTGATAGCTTATAGGGTAGACACCCTTTATTATTGAGAGACAACTAGTCAGCTGGGTTCTGCGTCAGTTTGGTAGGATTCAGGGTATGCCCCAGGGAGTGACTGAGTTTGGGCGCACACATCAGGAGAGACGAGATTGGGGGCCCATGGCATCATTCGATGTTGCACAACAGGAGTTTTTGGATGCACCATTCCAGGCTTGGTTGATGAGGTAGACAGTCATTGATCTTGGGATGACTGCGGATTTGGAGCAATTTTTGAGAGATCATCTGGTGCCACGTATTACAGATCCAGTAGCGAGACCTCCAAAGAGAGATCCCGCAGATAGATGTCGGGGGAGGTGGTGAGGACGAGATAGGAGGGGACGAGGGAGAGGAGGAGATGGAGGAGGAGATGGAGGTGGTGGAGATGGAGGGAGAGGGGAGAGAGCTGGCCCACAGATGAGGGGAGGTGGAGTGAGGCAGAGGGGACAGGGATAGAGATAGCCTCCGGTACAGCCAGCATAGCTAGCTGCAGGAGTTCCCTTACAGGTACCAGTTGCTTAGGTACAGATACCAGTTGCTGTAGTATAGGGAGTAGTTGTACAGGGACAGGCACAGGTGCCACAGGTACAGGTATAGGTGGGGTAGGCACAGGATGATGCAGACATTCTATTGGCCCAGGTTGGTGTGGTACAGGGTGTGCACAAGATGAGCCAGATGCTGAGATGCCGGATGTATAGGCACAAGATGAGCAGGCGGACATGGACATATAGGGACAAGATCCCTATTTACAGAGAGATGCTGCTGAGGAGGAGGAGCTAGATATTGATGCACTGCTAGTCTGACTAGAAGCTATATAGGTGGAGGCAGACCAGGTTCCAGGTCTGGAGAGATAGATTGAGAGGATGGATAGACAGATGGATGTGCTGAGAGCAGAGCGGGATTTAGCGGTGGAGAGACTTAGGGAGTCAGAGATGCTATTGGATGAGTTGTAGAGGATAGATGACCTAGGTCCCCATGGAGATATCCTGAGAGCTATGATACGGGCCGGGAAGGAGATATCCTATTGGCAAGAGGCATACAGAAAGGTAGTGTCAAGGGATGAGTGGATCAGGAGCTATAGAGAGAGCTCAGTTGGCATCAGATCAGCAGCATATGAGCGATAAGCACCAGGTAGTAGTGGAGGGGTATCATCATGTCCTCCCAGAGCACCCATAGGGTCAGGAGATCATGGAGGATCCTCAGGAGCAGGTGGTTCAGTAGCACTAGGTCTCATTGAATCACGCAGATAGCGACAGACAGAGTCAGGAGGCAGTGGGTCATAGATACCACTTGTATACACATTTTTGGATCATACTATCATTGTATCATTGTACTTCATTATATTATTGACTTGATATACATAGACTTTTGGACACATTGTTATGGCTATATATCATTGGACATTTGGATAGTTTTATTGTGTTATGGACTTTATGTGATTGATTCTATATGATTTGATGCAGTTCTACCATGTTTTTGCTATGATATTTTAGACATGTGCGTAGTGACATATGCAGGATGTGATGATTTACTTTAATATGCATAGAATGTATATATTAAAATGCAAAATGATTTACTTGAATATGTGATGCATAATGGTTAATAATCTAACATCTGATGTGAATATAGATTGCCTGTCCTAAATGATGGTTACTAATGCAATGATGTAAAACGATGTGAATAATGGATAATGAAATGAATGTAATAGATAAATAAATGTATGATGATATAATACATGTAAATGGATAATAAATGACAGTGTAATGCAAAATGATATCTAATATAATAATGATAATGTAATGATGACGGACTATAATAATGTACAACGTGATAAAAGAAAAATGAAATGAAATGGTAGCTATAACAAGTGATCAAATGATATACAAATGAACACACCTAATGAAGATTATGCATGTCTTAAAATGATTAAGTGCAAAATGTCTTAATATTTTTGGTTGTCCAAATGTCCTCAACTGAAATAACAATGTTTTTGACATAAGAAGAATGGATTAGGAGAACTAGACAACCTAAAAGATAACCTACAAATCTCTATAAAAGGAGCACTGATATGCAATTTAGGAGATGGTAAAATGCAATGGAAAATGAAATATGAAATGAGTATCTCCACAACTTCATGTAACATCTTAGAACTTCATAATAACTGGAATTTGATTTTCATCATTGAGCTCATTATGTTGCAAGAAAATGCAAGCATCATGGTATAATTAAACTAGGATGACTTGAGCACTTCTTGCATGGAGTTTAATATTGCAAACTTGACAAGCATCTAGGTATAATTGAACCGAGATGACCTGAGTTTTGTTTGTGTAATAGACAAGGAATATTTCCCCCTTCATCAGGGAACAAATATTTGGAGTCGAGGTATGCGATGGTGTATCACCATAAATAGTATTTGCAGAGCAACATGATTTGTATGTTGTCCATAGTATGAGATGGATGAAGGCACTTACACACATACACCCCAATTACTTGTTCCTTCGATTTCATCAGAAAATACCCCACAAACAACAATCAAAGAAAATACCATGCCCCATCCTAGCTATTCTAATCAATGACATATGGGAGTTTCAAACTCATGTCAAAAGATATCCCGGAATAGCATAGGAAACATGATAACAATGAAATCCAGATATGAATGCATAATCTACAACAAACCATTTGAACATTCCTGCCATGAATATACATTTCTTTTGTCAAAAGATAGATTTAAGATATGTTTGATCAGATCAATTGATGATGTATAGTCAAGATGTATAGATAAGCGGTCACATTTTGAAGGATAAAGTATAGATTCCAATTCATCATGAAGATACCATTGTGAAAGGACATTTGATTGTGTTTGCTTGCCTGGTGAAAATACTCCATTCTGTCCTCTAAGAGTCACGACTATCATAGATCTACTTCCCAAACTAGGTCGAGGACATGCCCCCAGCGAGGTGATGGACTGACTTATTATGGATGAAGAAAGACATGACAAGACTAGGATGAAGACCAATGAAAAAAGATCAAGCTATGATGGGGTTTCATTATGGATAAATACAAGGAATGGTGCATGAACTGACCATTTTATTATGATATATACATGGTGGGGATGAGACTGACTAGCCATTTTATTGGGGATATATACAATGAACGAACACACTAGAAGAATCCTAATAGATAAAGGAGCTAACTTGTCACATATAGCGCCTGTTTCCAGGTTTTCACCACATGCTTTTATTGCAATTTTCTTTTGATTTTTTTCTTTTTTTTTTTCTTTTTTTCTTTTTTGATATTTTTTATATACATGCCCCTTGCATTGGGATTTCAAGGATAGAACTTCTTGAGATGTATGCTGTTAAGAGGTTCATCCAAGGGATCTCCCTCTGGCGTAGACAACTAATAGGCCTCAAAACCATAGACTGCTATAATCACAAAAGGACCTAACCAATTGGATTTGAACTTGCCCTTCTTTTCACGGTGCTGTTGATTCTTGGGATTTTCTCGAAGGACTAAGTCACCCAACTAAAAATCTCTAATCTTGACCTTGCTGTTATACTGACAAGACATATGCTGCTGATAGACTTTCAAATGATCATAAGCTCTCTGACGACACTCATCTAGCAGTTCTAGTTCAGCCAGACATGCAACTCTATATTCTTCATCAGGAATCAAATCTTTAAGAGTAACATGAAGTGAAGGCAAATCGACCTCGAGGGGCAGGACTGCTTTGGATCCATAAACAAGGGAATATGGGGTGGCTCTAGTGGGAGTACGGATGGAGGTGCGGTAAGCCCATAAGGCTGGATTCAGTTGGAGATGCCAGTCACGGCCAGTGTCATTGACAGTCTTTAGTAGGATTTTAACAATTGTTTTGTTTGACGCCTCAGCTTGACCATTTCCTTGGGGATAGTATATGGAGGAATAGTTATGGGTGATGTGGAATTTGGCGCACAGTTCATCCATGTCCTAATTTTGGAATTGTTTCCCATGATCAGTGATAAGATACATAGGTATACCATATCTGCAGATGATATAGTTTAAGCTAAACATGGATATTTGTTTCCCTGTGGTGGTAATCAATGGAACTACCTCAATCCATTTAGTAAAATATTCTGTGGCAATAAGAATCCATTTGTAGCCATTGGAAGATGGAGGGTTGATAGTGCCCATGAGGTCGAGTCCCCACCGACTGAATGGCAAAGTAGTTGCAAAAGGATGTAACTCTTGTGCTGGAGCATGAATAAGGTTTACATGTATCTGACATTTCTTGCATGCTCTAGAAAAATGAAAGGAATCTGCTTCCATGGTAGGCCAATAATAACCCATACACATGAGTTTCTTAGCCAAAGAGGGACCACTCAAATGTGTCCCACAAATACCCTCATGTACGTCACGTAAGGAAAGTTGAGCTTCATCATGCTCGAGACATCGCAAGAGAGTACCATCAAAACCTCACCGATAAAGGATGTCAGATACTAGGATATAGCTGGAAGTTTGGTGGAGAAAAGTTCATTTTTGATTTCGGGATAGGTCAGGAGGTAGGATGTCATCTTTGAGATAAGAATAGATTTTTCCATAAATTGGAGAGTCATGTCCAATGAGAAATATTCTTTGAAGTCATCAACCATACATTTATATGGTAATAACTTATCATCTTTAGTCTGATAATCATCATTAACCTAGTTTATAATCAGCTGAGAATCCCCGTAGACATTTATTTCAGATACTTTCCATTGTAAGGCCATCTTTAGCCCGATCAGCAAAGCCTCATATTCTGCTACATTTTTGGTGCAAGGAAAAAGCAACTTGTAAGATTTCAGAATGGTATATCCTTGCGGCATGATAAAGAGAATACCAGCTCCTGAACCCTGCTAAGTGTATGAGCCATCAAAGTATAATTTCCATGTTTGTGTAGAAAAAGCTAAGATGTGTGCATCAGGAAACTCTATGTGTATAGGTTGGTCATCTGTTAATGGAGCATCAGCTAGTTGATCTGCGATCACTTGACCTTTGATAGACTTCCTGTCTACATCTTCAATATCAAATTCACTAAGTAACATGACCCACTTAGCCAATCTACCTGTCAATGCTGTCTTGCTTAATAGATACTTTAAAGGATCAATCTTTGCAATAAGCTGGATTGAATATGACAACATATAATGTCGCCACTTCTGTGAAGCAAAAACAATAGCCAGACATGCTCTTTTGATAGTGGAATAGTTTAGTTCATATCCCACTAGACTACGACTGATATAGTAGATGGCCTTTTCTTTTCCTTCGTGATCTTGCTAAGCTAGAAGAGCACCTAATGAGACTGCCATAGCTAAAATGTAGAGCAAGAGGGGCTTGCCCAGAATTGGTGACATCAAAGTTGGAGGATTCGCCAGATATTGCTTGATTTGATCGAAAGCTTCCTCACACTTATCATCCCATTGGAATAATATATTTTTATGCAGCAGATGTTGAAAAGGATGACTACGATCTGCCAGTTGAGAAATAAATCTTTAGATGGATTGGAGACATCCCTGTAAAGAGCTTAACTGATTGATGTTGGTGGGGGAAGCCATCTCCAAGATTTCTTTGACTTTCTCTGGATCTACTTCGATTCCTTTAGCAGAAACAATGTATCCTAATAGTTTACTAGATGTGACCCTGAATGCACATTTCTTTGGATTGAGCCAAATAAAATAATTTTCCATTTGGGTGAATATTCTATCCAACACTCTCAAATGACTAGCTCTGTCTTTAGATTTTGCTAAAATATCATCTACATAATCTTCCATGATGGTATGCATCATGTCATGAAAGATCGTGGTCATGGCCCTTTGATAAGTTGCTCTAGCATTTTTGAGGCCAAATGGCATCACATTCCAGCAGTATGTACCCCACGAAAGAGTAAAAGCAATTTTTTCTTGGTCTTTCGATGTAATTTTGATCTGGTTATAGCCCGAAAAACCATCCATTAATGATAACATCTCATGCCCAGCTGTCAGATCAACAATCATGTCAATATTTGGTAAAGGAAAGTCATCTTTCAGACAAGCTTTGTTAAGATCTCGAAAATCAATACAAATCTGGATAGACTTGTCTAGTTTTGAGACAGGAATAATATTGGAAATCCACTCTGCATAATCAATAGCATGAATGAACCCAACATCTAGGATCTTCTTCAATTCTTCTTTAACCATTAGGGCAATGTGCGGGTGCATCTTGCGGAGCTTCTACTTAACTGGTTTCACACCTGGTCTAATAGATAAATGATGCATAATAAGATCAGGGTCCATCCCAGGCATATCAACATAGGACCAAGCAAAGTTGATCTATCTCTCTTTGAAAAATTTGGCAAAAGCTTCTTTCTCTGATTCTGTCAAGGATGCTGCTACTTTGAGGATGCGTGGAGACTCCTATGTTCCAATGTTGAGCTGTACTGTTGGTTCTATAAGAATAGCAGATTGTTCTCAATACAAATAATTGGGAAGAGTGTCAATCCTTCCATCATCAGGCGCCTTAGAGAGGTTTTCACCATTAGATGCATCTTTTCTTTTTACTATTTTTGGATCTAATACTGCCACTGAGTGGTTTTCACCATTAGATCTGTTGATTATTTTTATATTTTTATGACTGAAAGGATTGGTACTCTCTCCAAAGTAAGCCATGTCATTGAGTTCTATCAAAAATCCTGACTTGTGATCCCCTGGTGGTAAATGATCCCTGATTCCAGGATAGTCAATGATTGTATCATCATTATGGAATACATCAAGTTTGGGATGATCGGGAGAATCCCAATCGATAAGGTCTGGATGGATAAGTGGTCTTGGATCATTTGGGTCAGTTTCAAAGGCAGAGATGGTATTGATGGAAAATTTTTCAAGGTTTATGATGGTATCAGCGAGGTCTATTTCCATACTCTCATCTGAATTGTCTGTTGCAATATTAGGCTCACTTCCCTCACGATCGTCAAAAGTAATATTATGTGGGGCTAGTCCTAGTGAGTCACTCCTTGAGCTCTCTCCCTCATGGTAATCATTACTATATTGATGAACAACATCAACTCCTATCTCCTCAGTACCATCAGATAATGAATCCCACTCATAATCATTAGAATCCGAATCATCATTAGCTTGAAGCCTATCAATGATTCTTTGTGCTATCCTTTGTTTTTCCGGATCCACATACATACCATTCTATCTGAATGACATGACAGGAGCATTGGATGTTTCATGAGAAGGTGGAATTTTTGCTTTTCCCTTTGGTTCCCTTGGTCCTTCTCCTTTATACCCTAATTCGGTGGTATCTCTTTCATAAGTTGGATTTTTCAAAATGGGCTTGATAACACCGTCTCTCTGATTCCCTATAGGTCCAACACCTTGGTAGCCCATCTTTTGTAACAAAATATACCCTTTTCCATAGATATCAGGTGATATATTTTCATATTTGATATCCTCTTCAACCTTTTGTGTTTTGAGCCAATAATTTGCATTACGCTTAGCAACTTCTTTAGATATTGTGCCCCCACTTATGAATGTGTTATAGACAAGTGCTAAAGGGGGTTCTGACTGTTGTTTAGTGATTAAAGATTTACCATATGACTAAGGAGATAAAGGTAATTCTGTGATACAAAGAGCCTGACCCAAAGTGTATTCTCCCATACTATTTTCTTTGATGTCTATTTTGATCCCACTTGATTTAGAAGTGGATGCTTCATTGCTTGGATCAATAGGTATAGTTAGAGGAGATCCTGTGCGATTATAAGGAACCAAAGAATCAAAGACCTTTACATTGTTAAAATATTGAAATGGATTAGAGTCTCCTTTAATAGTAATCTCCTGGCCATTGTGGGGGAACTTTAAACATTGGTGATAGGTCGACGGTACAGCCTGCATGGAATGAATCCATGGTCTTCCCAAAAGGATATTATAAGCCAGATCCATGTCTAAAACTTGACAAGATACATCTTTGACAATAGGACCAATTCAAATTAGAAGAACCACAAACCCCTTGGATGATCTCTCCCTTTCATCATAGGCTTTTATTATAATTTTCTTTTTGGGATCAACAACATTCTCAGAAAACCCCAATGCAAGGACTAACTTTAACATGTAGATATTCAAACCAGCTCCCCCATCTATTAGTACTCTTTTAATCTTGTGACTCTAGACAAGGACTTCAATATGTAAAGGAGCATTATGAGGTTGGGTAATAGCTAAATCATCATTCTCAGTGAAGGATAGATAGTGTGGGGTTGTCAAGTGGCCCACCATAGCTTGAAATTGATCATGATCTAGAGTTGTGGGGACCTGGGTCTCTAAAAGAGCTTTTTCAAGGATATCTTTGTGAGATGGGGAAAGACGCAAAAGCTCTAAGATGGATATCTAGGCTGGTGTCTTTTTGAGCTGTTCCAAAAGATTGTACTGGTTGGAAGTATTTGGGATAGACTTTGGGACATAAACGGACTTGTTCTGAGTAGTGTTTGGTTTAGACTGGACTCCTTGGAGAGTAACTTTGGCTTGAGCACGAGTAGTAGCATGGATTGGTTGACTCTCTAATTTTCCCTTTATGGTAATGACATTGGCATAATACGTAGAAGGATGATGGTCAGAAATGTTACCAACATATCTATAGGGTGTGTTATTATAATTGGCTTGATTGTCACCCTTATTGTTGAAAGAACCTCCCTTTTCAACATTAGGAAGTGGATCTTTGAAGGCCGTATGTGATTCATTCGAGACATGTCCATCAACACCAATTTCATCGCTTTCGTTTAAGTCTTGGATCACATTTTTAAGCCTTTGGAATTCATTGGTTATATGCCCTTTTCCTCTATGGAATTCACAATAATCATTTCCATTCCACCAAGAAGGCTTCACTTTAGGTTCATAATCTTTCGGTTTAGGAAGCATGATGAGTTTCTTGGTGATTAACTTCCGTAATGCTGATTCGAGAGATTCCCCTAAAGGAGTAAAGTTTCTTCGAGGTGAGATAAAAGGAAATCTTGGTTTAGATGAATCCTTGGTGGTATTTTGATTTTTTGACTGATTGTTGTATGTAGCTTGAGTAGCGTTGGTCATACTTGTGAGATTTAGAAGAGGTTTGGTCGGTTGGACTTTATGATTATCAACAATTCTGTCATTGACAATGTTTTTGTTTTTATTCCAATATTTCAATTTGTCATTGGTGGAATTGGAATTATAAGTGTTGGAATTCGAATTTGAGGATCCAGCATTGTCTTTGGCATAAAGTTTTATCTCACCTTTTCGGACCATGGCTTCCTCAATCTTGATACCATTTTCTATGAGCTTATTGAAGTTTGGTGGACATTGCAATTGTAGCCAATAACTCATTTCTGGTGTAAGGTTATGCACAAAAATATCCATCTTTTCTTTTTCAGGAATCGTTCATGGATATTTGGCAAATAATTGATGCCATCTTTGCAAAAAAGTAAGGAAGGGCTCTCCATTCTTTTGATGTGTATTGCAAAGATCAAGCATAGTGACTTCATGTTTGATGTTATATGAATAATGAGTCACAAATTTTTCCAAAAGCTCATTGAAAGATTTAATGCCTAGGGGTAGTTTGGAGAACCATTCCATAGCTTGTCCTCCTAAACTTCATGGAAATAGTCGCATAAGATAAGTGTCATTGTGAGCGACTTCAATACAAGCAGCACAAAACTCACGAATGTGGTCTTGTGGATCTGAATTCCCTTTGTATTTGTCAAATTTTGGTACCTCAAAATGAGGAGGGAATGGAATCATTGCTAAGTTCTTATCAAAAGGATAAGGATATATATCATCCAAAGAATACTTCTTAGTTGATGATCCATTTTGGATATCATGAATTTGTTGTTGAAGCATCTAGATTTGTCGTAGGATAGGATCCAAAGATAATGTGCTTCCTTGAGTGTTTTGGGAAACATTTTGCTGTTGAGTACGTTGAGGATCATTGGATTGCTAATTATTTTGAAAAACATTTTGTTGTTGATCACTATGGGAAGCATTGGATTGTTGATTGATCTGAGAAGCATTGGATTGTTGATTGATTTGAGAAGCATTGGATTGTTGATTGGTTTCCTTTGCTCCATGAGGATCTTGAAAACCTTTAAGGATATCTTGATTTTTCGTATGAGCTGGTTCTCTAAGATAGGTAACATCAAAATCACTTGGTAACTTAGCTCCTTGTTGAGCAAGCATGAGGAAATACATCTCTTTATCCAAGCCTAAGAGTCGTTCCATGACTTGTAAAAATTTAGGGTCTTGTGCAGCATCCCTAAGTTCCTCATCAGTAGGTTCGTCATCAAATGTGAGAGGTAAAGTTCTCTTAGAAGGCTCTTTGGGCCAAGGATTCTCTTCATTGCTGGTATTGCCTTCCATTTTGTCTAGGGATTCTGGATTAATAGGTTGTTTGAGTTTTTGAGATCGAGTTTGAACCATAAAATGGATGAAATTGATTGTGGAAAGAAAGATTTTTGATAAAAAGATATGGAGAATGATTGGTAGAAAAGATATGATAAGTATTGAAAATTGGTACCAAGAAACAATAATCTAAGTAAGCTTGATGGTTAAGGATGATATATCCTGATATGATAAACTCACCAAGATCAAAGTCTGATAGATAAGGTAATTTTTCAACACCACATTGAGATTCTTAAAGATTGGAAAAAAGTGATTTGTTGACTCTTGAGAAAGGAATGATGATGAAAAGTGATGAAAGTGGTCAAATTAGAAATCAGAGGTCTATGTAACTTGACTGTTTTTCTAGAATCTTACTAAGGACAAAAATGGGTATCTAAAAAAGTGATTTTGAAATTCCAAAAGCCTATGGGAAT
Source organism: Chamaecyparis obtusa (assembly GCA_027943335.1). NCBI lineage: Eukaryota > Viridiplantae > Streptophyta > Pinopsida > Cupressales > Cupressaceae > Chamaecyparis > Chamaecyparis obtusa. The sequence goes on along the minus strand of BSBK01001273.1, from coordinate 662,989 downwards.
GCTCTCTGTTGTAAATGCGTAGCAACAAATGCGCAGGACAGTTTGATATATACGCAACAAAATGAAACAAATGCATAGAAAATTCTGACAAATGCGATCTGATAAAAGCAAATGCGCAGCAACAGTGATCATATGCGCAGCAAGATTTGATATATGCGTAGGTTGTCAAATTTTGATGATTTTCTCGTTTGATGATTTGGAAATTTTTTTTTGATGTTTTTTGGTTTTTTGGAAAAGTAAAAATGCATAAACACACACACGCAAGACAGAGATGATTTTAATCTAATTTAATCTAGTATGAATGCACAAACACGCTTACAATCCTAAGGTTGGCAAGGACAATAGCTACTAAATCCCCACTAGGATAATAAAATCCAGCCACATAAATTCACAGCGGATAGCCTAGGAACTTGGAGGCACGGGATCCTCCTTACAAGTGCACACACTTCTCATGCACACCAAGTTCCAAATTCAATGGGTCATTACTTCCCAAAGAACTGCTATCTCTACAATGAACCGTGAGTAATGTGGGGTGTCTTCACGGGCTTGGGTGACCCCTTGAGCTAGCAAATAGAAGTTTTTTGGCCACTAAACAAAAGTTGTTAATAAGGACATCCATTCAGGTGGTTGTGATCAAGTCATTTTCCCAATTAAGGGGGCTCTCCCAATCCTTTCAAAGCAAGGCTTTCACCTCTACTAAGTAGGACTTTAACACACCACTAGGGTACTGGAGGAGATTTTGGTTGCCACAATGAATTCACACCTATCTAATGCGAGACTAATCACACTAGCATAATTATGGTATCTTTTTTGAACCATAAACTTTTCATCAATCTTAACATGAGCACTCTTTCTTCAATCTCAAATTAAAACATCTATAATCTTTTCTTTTAGTAGAGTAACCAAGGAAAATACCTTCATTGCTTCTTGCATCAAACTTGCCAATTTCTTCATCCCTCTTGATGAAGCACTTTCTTCCAAAGATTCTAAAGTATTTCACTATGGGAACATTACCAAACCATAGCTCATAAGGTGTCTTGTCTGCACTAGGCCTCAATTGTATTCTATTGATAGTATAGACTATTATATTGACCGCATCTCTCCAATAGGTGTGTGCAACTTTTCCTTCAATCATGATGGTGCACACTATATCCAAGATGATCCTATTCCTTCTCTCTGCAATCCCATTCCACCAAGGGGTTCTAGGTGCACTCAATTGTCTCTTTATGCCATGTTCTTTGCAGTATTCATAGAATCTGTCAGAGGTGAATTCTCCTCCTCTATCCAATCTTAGACACTTTATCTCTAGTCCAGATTCATTCTCAACCTTAGCATTGAATATTTTGAACTTCTCAAATGCAAGTCTGATTTATCTTTCAAGAACGTAACCCACATCATTCTAGCATAATCATCAACAAACAAAATGAAATACCTTTCACCATAGTAAGATCTTGTTTGAGTTGGTCCACATAGGTTTGTATGAATCAAATTCAACTTGTTCTCTACTGAATTATGCTTTCTTTTGAATGAGTTCGTCACATGCTTTCCCATCACACATTCCCTGCATATAGTTACAAGTGGCTTTTATATGCTAGGTAGATCTCTAACTGCCTTTACATTGCTTATCTTTACTATGTTATCAAAATTGATATGACATAGTCTTTTATGCCATAGCCAACTGTCATCTACTTTAGCAACAAAATAACTTGCTTCTGAATTAAGCTAAAAAATATTACCTTTAGTCTTTGAGCCTGATGCAATCATTGCACCATCCTTGTTGTTAATGATGCACTTGTTGTCCTTGAACTCCAATTGATAACCTTGGTCAAGCAATTGTCCAACACTAAGTAGGTTATGCTGCAAACCATCTACATAAAGAATATCATTAGTGTTGTTCTTTCCATCCAATGTGATAGCTCCTCTACCAATGATAGGTTTAGGAGTGTTATCTCCAAATCTAACCATGCCACCTTTGTATTTTTCTAGATGAACAAATCTATCTTTATCACCTATCATGTGATGTGAACATTCACTATCTATGATCCAGTCTGTCCTTATGTCTACTTGTGAAATCAATGCTAGCTCTTGTTCTTTTTTCTTATCTTCATGATCCATCTCATCAAACATCTTCTCCATAATATAAATGAAACCAATTTCAGCTTCAACTGAATCATCATTAGAAACTCCATCACTAGCATATTAACATTCTTTTGTATACTTAGGCTTGTAGTTAGTTCTAAATTTCTTAACTCTTGTAGGACACTTAGATGCAAAGTGGCCAATCTTATTACATGAAAAGCATTTAAATGGTAACTGACCTTCATACTTTCATTTTATATTTCTTTCTGTATGCAAATTAGTTAGATACTATTCTAAATGATGAATTAACTATTAAGAAGCTAACAAATCTATCTAATAAGCAAACTGCAATGAAGAATGCAATAACAATGAAACCAAATTAACATTTACCTTCACCTACAAATGCAGCTTGTCTCCATTGTCCTCCTAGCCTTGATTTCTTAAAGATGTTGAGCTCTCAGATTTCCAAATGAAGCTCTTTCCCAAGATGTTTCCAAAGTGTGGAGATTGAATGAAATGGGTGCACAATGGCTTATGCAAATCTAATGAGTGGAATGCAAGTGAAATGATGATAATGGGTATGCTTGCTTGCTCTTAAAAATGCTTGGATGCTTGGATGTTTGATTTCTTGGATGCTTGATTACTTGAATGCTTGAGAATACCTATTTTCTATTAGCCCACAAAGGGGAAATGAGGCTCCTTTTATAGAGTTTTGGAGGATCTAGGCCTAGGTGGCACAATCCTACGGTTGAGAATGTAAGGTGGAAGATCCTAGGGCTGGAATTGACTTGGTTGAAGGAGTTGAGAGAAAGGGGGATGTAGTTGGAATGTGAGAGGAAGAATAGGGATGATGTTCCTCTCACATTGACATGGAGGAGAAGAAGGTGGAAGGGAAAGACACATGTCAAGTGTCTCACAAAGACCAAAGAGAGAAAGGGGGAGAGACCTTTTCCTCATGAGGACTCTTTGTACAAGTGTCCCATGAGTCACCTTTGACCCTTAGAGGTGGCTTGAGAAGCCCCTTAGGAATAGGGAAAGTCTCTTGACTTGGTTGTTGAGAGGACATGTGGTCATGAGACCAAGTCCTATGAGGCCACATAGCACTTAAGAATAGGACATGTGTGGGTGAGGATAAATATGAATAAATAATTAATAATAATTATTTATTTTAGCCAAGGTGATGTGTCAGGTGACTAGGTGGATGAAGTGGACTAGGAGACTTAGTCATATTTAGGTGATTGTGTATTTAATGAAATCACTTTAATAGACTATTTAGAAGACTTAGGATATAGAATTAGACTATAGTGAATTTATTAAATAAATTGAATAATTTACTTAATAAATAGAAGAAATAAATATTAATTAAATAATAAATATTTAATTAATTTATCAAGTCAATAGTAATTAAATAATAAATATTTAATTAATTAATGAAGCCATTTTTAAGTGTATACACTTTCTTTCTTAGAAATCATATCATCTATTTCTTTATCTTCATCTTCATCATCAAAATTTACTAGAAGCGTTTGAAGTTTTCTTACCATGAACTGATGCTTTGAAGGTTGTCTCACTTTTAGGCTCAGTCTTCAATCTTGAAATCTCAAAAGTTAAAATTTTGCTGATCAAGGTCTCTCTCTTGAAATTTGTTGTAAGCTGCATGGTCTCATCAAGGATGTTGATCTTGTTTTCATACTCAGTTGTAAGAGTAGTCATCAACTTATCCATTATGTCTTCTTCCGAGATCTCTCCACCATTGTTCCTACTTCCAGCAACTGCTTCATTAATCCTTTGGTTGTAAGCTTTGATGTATTCTTCAGGTAGCATCTCCAATGCATTGTATCTTTTCTTCCATGTGTTTTTGCACACATTCTTTGCTTGTGTATCTCCTTCAAACATGTCTTCTAGATGCTTCCATATCTTGTAGGCTTTGTCTACTTTCTTTATCTCTGAGAACTCACTGTCAGATAATGCGCTAATAAGGGCTTCTTTGGAATTTGATGGAACAAATCTTTTTGCTTGCCAGTAGCATCTTCCTTTGCAAGATCTGCAAGAGAGGGGATCTTAACTTCCTTGATAGCTACTTCAAAAACTTCAAAATCAATGCACTGCAAATGTGTCACCATCTTGTTCTTCCAATCAAGATAGTTCTCTCCATCAAACTTAGGACTATCTTTTCTAAAGAATGACATATGATAAACCTCAAGCTATTAAAATTTCTCTTTGAGGCACTTTTCTCTAATACCAATTGTTAGGAATAGTCCCAAGAGACAACTGAGAGGGGGGGTGGGGGGTGAATTAATTATCTACAAGTTTCAATTCTTTATCCAATTAAGTATACTTAAACATTAAGCGTAAACACAATGAAAGAAAAATTGAACACAACACCAATATTTTGGTTACGGAGAAACCCAAATAGGTAAAAAACCCGGTGGGAATTAACACCCACTAATAAACTGCACTAGTGTTTAATGATCCTTGTTAGAAGATCTTACAACCCTGTTAGGAGCTGATCTTTACAATGCAATAAGTACAGTGACCTCATCAAAGGTCAGACCCTATTAGGAGTCTTTTATGATTGACCTTGTTAGGTGTGAGGACGCACTATTTGAGAGCTCACTGCTCAAAGGTGTGAAGGCAGCAACCTTGTTCCGAGATCTCTCCACCATTGTTCCTACTTCCAACAACTGCTTCATTAATCCTTTGGTTGTAAGCTTTGATGTATTCTTCAGGTAGCATCTCCAATGCATTGTATCTTTTCTTCCATGTGTTTTTGCACACATTCTTTGCTTGTGTATCTCCTTCAAACATGTCTTCTAGATGCTTCCATATCTTGTAGGCTTTGTCTACTTTCTTTATCTCTGAGAACTCATTGTCAAACAAAGAAGCAATTGTTACCATGGCATTAGCAACCTTGTTTTCATGCCGAGGAATCTACTCAAAAGTGATAACTGAGAAATATTCTTTGAAGTCATCAACCATACATTTATATGGTAATAACTTATCATCTTTAGTCTGATAATCATCATTAACCTAGTTTATAATTAGCTGAGAATCCCCGTAGACATTTATTTCAGATACTTTCCATTGTAAGGCCATCTTTAGCCCGATCAGCAAAGCCTCATATTCTGCTACATTTTTGGTGCAAGGAAAAAGCAACTTCTAAGATTTCAGAATGGTATATCCTTGCGGCATGATAAAGAGAATACCAGCTCCTGAACCCTGCTAAGTGTATGAACCATCAAAGTATAATTTCCATGTTTGTGTAGAAAAAGCTAAGATGTGTGCATCAGGAAACTCTGTGTGTATAGGTTGGTCATCTGTTAATGGAGCATCAGCTAGTTGATCGACGATCACTTGACCTTTGATAGGCTTCCTGTCTACATATTCAATATCAAATTCACTAAGTAGCATGACCCACTTAGCCAATCTACCTATCAATGTTGTCTTGCTTAATAGATACTTTAAAGGATCAATCTTTGCAATAAGCTGGATTGAATATGACAACATGTAATGTTGCCACTTCTGTGAAGCAAAAACAATAGCCAAACATGCTCTTTCGATAGGGGAATAGTTTAGTTCATATCCCACTAGAGTGCGACTGATATAGTAGATGGCCTTTTCTTTTCCTTCGTGATCTTGCTGAGCTAGAAGAGCACCTAATGAGACTGCCATAGCTAAAATGTAGAGCAAGAGGGGCTTGCCCAGTGTCATGCCCCGCAAGGGAACTAGGGAAATGCACAAAGGCTTACTTTATAAAAGAAAACCTAAGTAGAATTTTACGAAAATTTTTGAACTTTTAAAGTTTGCAAATAAACAAAACATATCTTAACTTCTTTCCAAGGTTCCCTTAAATGTAAATGTTTAAATTATTGAAAAGCTGATAAACTATTTAACAACATTTACTAACCATACAAATTCCATTTCAGGTTCTTTATTGGAAAATACTTAAACACGTTCAAAGTTAATTTCCATCTAAAACTTTTTAAAGATCAATTACTATAATTCCATTTCATCTAACTAACATATTGAAATAGTACAACAAATGATTCATCAACATTTTACATAACTTGATACATAACAAGAATTATATCTTTCCAACATACATTAAATAGACATCCCATATAACCCTTTTCCTACGTCTACCCATTATTGCATCATTTGAAAATTACATTACATTTAAACTCCTCATAGGAGAATACATAAGTGTACAACAACATGAATAAGTACAAGTCTTCATTCTTCAATAGGTGCACAGACAAATATGAATCTTCAGTTGTTTACATTTGCACAAGATACCTCGATAGAAAGATTTTCCACCCAACCATGTGAAACTGGTAAAGTTTCACCCCCCGTGCTAGGAGATAAACACCAAGCCCACAAAGAAGGAACTTACTAGGTTATACCTAGGGTTGAATAACATTTCACACAAGCAGAGTCATTTCACAAGGGATTCTAAGGTTTGGGTAGGAAATCCTAAGCAACAACCTAAGTGAGTGTCATCGCATAGCCCTCACCCCTTGGGTTGTCCTGGTACTAGCCACACTGGGCCCCGGCCCCCAAGTAGGCACATGCGGAATCGAATGCCTTTCGTACAGACAAGCGCCATTCGATCGTACCTACGCATAGGTACCTTCTCCCACTCCCATCCATAGCCTGTCCTAGCGCTAATGGCATGGGCGAGGCACAATTTAATCTTTTTAATGTTTTAAACCCATCCCTTAAATTTTATTAGGTTATCACTTGGTTAATTAACTCATCAGTCGGTTATCCTGGTCTAGCCACTTTAGGGCCCCGGCCCTGCACTGAGAGCCACTCACTTAGGGTTCCTAGGTTTCCTAACCCTAACCTCTTCCCGTTAGGTTTTCCTAGCAACCCACTAACATGTTCAACATTTTCATTATAACAGATCTACCTAGGATGCTTAGGAGATCACAAAGTTTGACAGGTTTGGTTGCTGACAAGCTAGGAGGCAAAGGGCTTGTTTTCAGTTTTCTAATCCCCATCCCAACATTTATCTAAGTATGAAAAGAGTTTTCACTACTAATTTGCAAAAAGGCTAATAACTTAACTCTCCGAAAAAGACGTCTCTAATTCCAAATTTTACATCTCAGTTGCAATATACATGATATATTATATAGTTTACTGTTTGAGTTTCATATGCTTTAGAGATGTTTTAAAATCACAAAACCATATATTATATTATATATATATATATATATATATATAATATTACGAATATTATATATATATATATAATATAACCATTATAGCCCATAAATTTGAAGTACATTTATTATATTATATAATACTACATGTATTATATAAACAATATAATACTCAATTAAATGATGATTATAACTCATAAAAAACATATATATTATATTATATATATAATATTAGATATTATATATATAACATAATATTAAATTTTAAATTAATTAACAAAATATATTATATTATATATATAATATTCCCATATTATATATATTATATAATCTTATTTGTACAATTTCCAAAATATATTTAAATGTAAATATACATATTATATTATATATATGATATCATATATATATCATATATATAATATAATATATATATTAATCCAAGCCGAAACCAAACATTTATCTCTGAAAATAATTTCCACCGCAATATCTTTGTTTACGTTTGGCGCTCAGCGGTGGGCACTGCCGCCGGCAGTGGCCACACTGCCGACGGTACCTTTGGTACCGCGCGGCCCCCACTCCGCATTAAAACATTTTTTAATACATGGTTTTTTTTGAAAACAAATTTTGTTTTAAAAAAAAAAATATTTTCTTTTGAAACTATAACATAATCACGAAACTTTTAAAAGGTAAAATATGTATGAACACATTATATTATATATATAATATCGTATATATTATATATATAATATAATATATATTTATTTATTTTATTTTATTTTTTCTAAAAGAAATATTTTAAAACAGAACATTTACATAATTTATATATTTGAAAACATTTACAAAAAAAGAACTTTGACAAAATAAAATTTATATAAATATTTTTAAAGAAATATCTATAGCGTATTTTTAAAACAAATGTTTCTGACGCAATACAATAACTTAAATTATAAAGTTATGTCTGTATTCTCACAATCATGAATATTAATATTTATATAAATATATATATTATATATATATATATATATTTATACAGATATTAACTGCAAACAAATAAAATATTAAATACTTTTCCAACACAACTCTAACAAAATTTAAATTTTTTTTTTTTTTTAGATCAGAATCCAACCTGGGTTCGTGGATTGGCTGTTGCAGATGGATTCTCCAGCCTCCGCAATTCTCCTTCCAAAATTCTTCTCTGATCAATCACGCCTTCACTCCTGTAATTTTCATACAAATTTTCCAGCCCCCCCCTCGAAATCCAACCATGATAATTATAAATTTTCTCTCCAACTATATGGTTGGAGAAGTTTCTGTACGGGAAGAAACTTCTCCAACTTCCATAGTTAGTTGGAGGAGAAACTAATCTCTCCCGTAACATAATAAAGTTTTGATAATTTTAATTAAAATATTATCCAAAACAAGGTTTAATAACAAATTTAATTAATTACCTCACAAGGAATTCACATAGCCCAATTGGTAACTAACTAGCCCAACTTCTAGGAGGTCTCGAGTTCAACTCCCTCCTAGCTAGCTAGTTTTATTACCGAAGGCAATTTATTTTTATTTTATTATTTTATTTTATGTATTTCTTAATATACTTTTAATTATAAAGCTAGTGCTATTTTGCTAATCCTGTTTATATAAATTACATATTTATTTATACTTATAAATATATATACGTATATATGTTCATAAGCATATGTGTGCACCCATATGTTTATGACACATATAGTATAAATAACTTATTATTCGCATTACTATCATTTTATAACTATATAGCCAGATGATGCAAGGTACAAATAACAGCTTGACCCTAATACTAACATGATAATCTAACCAGGATAAGTCACTGAAATAGAAATCGACCAACAAGGACTCACATAGATAACCTACTGACAAAGTTGAGTATACCCTAACAGCAAGAGCAAGATCCAAACCCTAATAACTGATAAACCACATAATACCTCCCTACCAGGAACTGACCCGGCACTTCCCACCTAAGGAGAATGATCAAGGATAAAGGTTTTCTTTTGTGAAGCTTGGTGATATCTCCATGACAACAACAATGATCGAGGATTTTTAAGGGATCGCTCAGACCTGTGGAGCCAGGTGGAGATGATACCCGGTACCTACAAATCCTACATCACCAAGAAGAGATACATATACATATAGATATACAAATCAGATATATGCAAGCAGATGACTAGGATCAATACATTGTGTGGACCTCACTGAGTGAGTAACTACGACTTCGTCCTGAGTCATGAAAACACATCACACATATGTATCCATAAACCAATTGAGATAAGGGTTAGTATACAATTCATGAGATAAAACATGTAAAACTAATACATTCTTCTAGGATCTCATAAACATATAATCAATGTAACTATAACTGGGCATATAAATATCATCTGATGAACGTATAATCCTCCATGAAACATAAACATGAGTGCATAGTTCTAACCATCATAATAAAAAAAAGTATCAAATCATAGTATCACTGTAGGAGAGGTATTACATCCTCCCCCCCTAGAGTTAGGCTTACTCCTGGAAGCCTACAAATAAGTATGGATAAGCATCTCTAATCCTAGTGGCATCTTCCCATGTGGCGAAAGATTCATCATTGGGGTCCCATTGGACCCTTGCCTGCTCTATGCTGTGACCCCTGAGGGTTAGTGTCCGCTGCTGTAGAATACATACTGGCTCTAAAGCTAGCTGTCCGTCCGCTACCTGTAATGCATTCCAATCCAACACATGAGTCACATTAGGAATATACTTTCTAAGAACTGAAACATGGAATACATCATGAATACAAGCAAGGCTGGGCGGCAAGGCAAGCCGATAGGCTACTGGTCCTATCCTCTCCAGGACCTCAAAAGGACCAACAAACCAGGGTGCCAACTTGGAGCCTTTTCCATAACGGATTGGACTCTTTTGTGGACGCACCCTCAAAAATACTCTATCACCAGGAGAAAAGTGTACATCAATCCTGTGATCATCGGCGTACTTCTTCTGTCTGTCCTAAGCTGTCACAATATGCTCTCTGATGTGCTTGACCTGATCCTCCATGTCCTGCAACATCTCTGGCCCCAAAAGTACCTTGTCCTCCAACTGATCCTAGCTCAAGGGAGTACGACAAGGGCGGCCATACAATGCCTGAAAAGGGGACATGCCTATGGAGCTGTGATAACCATTGTTATAAGAAAATTCTACCAAGTAGAGGTACTCCTCCCAATGGGTCTGCCTGTCCATAACATACATCCTGAGCATATCCTCGAGGACCTGATTGACTCACTCTGTCTGTCCATCTGTCTCAAGGTGATAAGCTGAACTGAAGTTAAGCTGAGTCCCTAAATCATGCTGAAGTGATGTGCAAAGAGCTGAGGTGAATACTGGATCACGATCAGATATGATTTTCCTAGGAATGCCGTGGAATCTCACAATATCCTTCATAAATATTCTGGCCACAGAAGATGTTGAATAGGAAGACTATATAGGGGAGAAATGAGCTACCTTGGTGAGCCTATCCACCGTTACCATGATAGCATCATGTCTCCTGGGAGTAACTGGAAGTCCCACTATAAAATCCATGGAAATGATATCCCATTTCCATTCTGGCACTAGGTGAGGTTGCAATAGACCTGCAGGGTGCTGATGCTCGGCCTTCACTCTCTGACACTCTAAACATCTAGCCACATAGTTCGCTATATCCCTCTTCATCCCTGACCAATAGTACAACTGTCGTAGGTTGGCATACATTTTCTTCACCCCTGGATGTTCTGAATAGGGTGCCTTGTGGCTTTCTGAAAGGATAAGCGCACGAAGATCTTTGGCCATGGGAACATAGATTCTATTCTGTTGTTTTAGCAACCCTACTGAATCCAATGACTATCCTGAGAAGAGACCTTCCAAAGGCCTTCCTAATTCTATCTCTGACTTAATTTCCTGGAACCAAGGGTCAGAAGTAAGGGCCTCCCTGATTCTGCTCTCCAGATCTATGCTAAGGGTTACGGCTGAAAGAGTATGTCGGCGCCTACTCAGAGCATCTGCCACCACATTTGTTTTACCTTGAACATACTTAACTTTGAACTCATATTCGCATAAAAATTCCATCCACCTTCGCTGCCTAGCATTGAGATTGGGTTGGGAGAAGATGTACTGAAGACTTCTATGATCTGTTTGGAGTTCAAACTTGTGACCCAACAGAAAGTGTCTCCATTTCACCAAAGCATGTACAACTGCTGCAAGTTCAAGGTCATGGGTGGGGTAGTTGAGTTCATGATCCTTGAGTTTCCTTGACTCATAAGCCACAACCTTTCCTTCTTGCATAAGAACTGCCCCTATCCCCTCTAGAGAAGCATTTGTGCATACTAGAAAATTTCTGGATGGTTCAGGAACTACCAAAATTAGAGCACTGGTTAATCTGTCTTTCAAGGTTTGGAAAGCGGCCTCACATTTTTCTGACCAAACAAACTTCTTACCCTTCCTTTGAAGTGAAGTGATGGGATGAGCAACCCGAGAAAAATCTTTGACAAACCTTCTGTAATACTCGGCTAATCCCATAAAACTGCGAACCTCAGGGACATTAGTTGGAGTTGGCCACTCCACTATAGCTTGAATCTTATCTGGGTCAACAACAATGCCATTTCCTGATATGACATGCCCAAGATACTTAACCTCAGTTTGAAAGAATTCACACTTTTCCGCATTAGCATACAGTTGATTTTTCCCTAAGGCATTGCAATACTTGCCGAAGATGAACCTTGTGTTCTTCAAGAGTTTTGGAGTATACCAAGATATCATCTAAGAACACTATCACAAATTTGTCCAAGTAGGTTCTAAACACTCCATTCATTAGGCTCATGAATATGGAAAGAGCATTTGTTAACCTGAAAGGTACCACAGTGAACTCATAATGGCCATACCTGGTGCGAAAAGCTGTTCGATGAATATCAGCTTCTTGAATCCTGAGTTGATGATAGCCTGACTTGAGATCTATTTTAGAGAATATTTTTGCCCCCTTCATCTGATCAAATAGGTCATCAATGCGAGGTAGAGGATACCGATTTTTGATGGTAACCTTGTTCAGTTGATGATAGTCAATACATAATCGGAGGGATCCATCTTTCTTCTTTACAAATATCACTGGCGCTCCCCAAGGTGATACACTAGGTCTTATAAACCCTTTTTCTAAAAGTTCCTCTAGGTGAACCTTGAGTTCCTCAAGTTCTTGTGTAGTCATATGGTACGGAGCTTTCGAAATTGGTTCTGCTCCCGGCACCAAATCAATTCGGAAATCTATGTCTCTCTTGGGTGGCATCCCTGGAATTCCTTTTGGAAAAACATCCAAGTATTCCTATAAAAGGGGGTGATCTAATGATATCTCCCTACTCTCTTCTTGATCTAAATCCTCCATTGTGACTGCATAAAGTTGGCATCCTTTGCGCATGCACCTCTTAAGCTGCATCGCGGAAATCATGCGGAGAGAGATGGATGATTGAACCCCAATAATCTTCTTAGGTTTCCCCGAGTCATCAGTGCATTGAACACTTTTGTTTCGACAATCCAAAGTGGCTTTGTGAGCATCCAACCAATCCATGCCCAACACTACTCCATATGATCCTAAAGGAATCACTCTAAGATCCACTAAGGTAGAGAAAGGTCCAAGTTCCAAACTATAACTTTGAACACAGGCGTCAGAGACTACTCTTCCCCCGGAGGCTAGTTCAACCTGCCACCTATCTTCCTGCCTTACTGCCTTCAGCCCACATTGCTCTACTAAAGAGGATGAAATAAAAGAATTTGTTGCCCCTGAATCAAACAAAACGGTGGTAGAGATAACCTTTAACAAACCTAGAGTTTCAATGACTGTCCCCTAACTATTGGCTTGCCCATGGTTTACAGCAAAAAACTCTTGATGGGATCTACCTGAGTTACCTACTGTAGGTTCGGAAGTGGCCTGTCTAAAACTAACTGCTGGAGAAGATTTCTGAGGGCAATTAACTCCAATGTGCCCATGCTGCCCACAAGAGTAACATCCAGTGTTTTTGACAAAATTTCTTCCTCCAGAAGGTGCACTAGATTGCTGGTAGCTACCCCGACTAGAGTTCTGAGGCATACTCTGAGCTGGCTGATGGTTTGGGAATTGTTTTGCACGTTGCCAGTTGCAAGGATTATTAAATTGAGAACCCCCACTTTTACTTTTGTTTCCATTCTGATTGTTGCTAACAAACTTCCTTTTCTGTTGGTTCTGATTTCCTTTAGGCGGATAGTTCTTAGGTGTGCCTTGAAATTGATTCCCTGTCCCAACCTGGAAAGTATTGCCACCTTGGCCACTGGTTCAGCTTCCTAACCCCAAGGCTATATTTTGTTCTTCAAGATGAGCCTTAATGACTGCATCATTTATAGTCTGAGGTTCAAACATTCTTACACTGCAGGCCAAATGACTGTTGAGCCCTCTGAGAAAGTGTTGAGTTAACATAGGTTCATCATCCTTAAACCCTGAATATGGCTTGAGTTCCAAGAACTTCCTCTCATAGTCATCCACTGACATATTAAGCTGTCTTAGATTATGAAATTCTTCGGCTCTTTCCCACCTCCAATGGTCAGACAGAAATTTAGCTCGAAAAAGTTCTAGGAATAGTTCCCAAGAAAGGGTGGTGATGTCTAAGTGAAGTTTCTCTCTTTCTGTTTCCCACCATGTGGATGCAAAGTCTCTAAGGTGAATGACTACAAACTGGGCTTTGGTATTACTGTGGTATGGGTGCATGGAGAAAAGCCTTTCTAATTCTAGCAACCAAGTTTGTGCGGAAGTTCCACCTTGTGTTCCCTTAAATGGGTTTGTCTTGGTTCTAAGGAGATCCCACATATGAGAAGCCCATAGGGCATCCTCTTCCATTGTCTGGTCTCTCCTCCTAGGACTTCTTTCTCTTTCCTCATGGTGAGTGCTATTCTCCCCATGCTGGCCTCTATCCTGCCCTGCCTCTAACCTCTGAAGGATTTTTTGTAGTAATTCTGTTACTTGGGCTCCCTGAAAACCTCCTGATTGATTGTTAGATTGTTCCCCTTGTTCCTCGTATTGTTCTTCTTCTTGAGGATCTTCGTGTTGGGATCTAGGAGGAGCATTTTGGGCACCTCCTCTTCGACCACGGGTTACGGGTGGCATCCTGCCATGAGTTAAGAAGAATGATGAGTTTAGGTTTTTGATTTTCATTTTGAGTTTTCCTAAGATGTAGTGCAAGTTTAAGGTACATGGACCCAATCTTTTAGGCCCCAGTGTAGCAACTTAGTGCTCTAATACCAAAGATGTCATGCCTCGCAAGGGAACCAGGGAAATGCACAAAGGCTTACTTTATAAAAGAAAACCTAAGTAGAATTTTACGAAAAATTTTGAACTTTTAAAGTTTGCAAATAAACAAAACATATCTTAACTTCTTTCCAAGGTTCCCTTAAATGTAAATGTTTAAATTATTGAAAAGCTGATAAACTATTTAACAACATTTACTAACCATACAAATTCCATTTCAGGTTCTTTATTGGAAAATACTTAAACACATTCAAAGTTAATTTCCATCTAAAACTTTTTAAAGATCAATTACTATAATTCCATTTCATCTAACTAACATATTGCAATAGTACAACAAATGATTCATCAACATTTTACATAACTTGATACATAACAAGAATTACATCTTTCCAACATACATTAAATAAACATCCCATATAACCCTTTTCATACGTCTAAACATTATTGCATCATTTGAAAATTACATTACATTTAAACTCCTCATAGGAGAATCCATAAGTGTACAACAACATGAATAAGTACAAGTCTTCATTCTTCAACAGGTGCACAGACAAATATGAATATTCAGTTGTTTACATCTGCACAAGATACCTCGATAGAAAGATTTTCCACCCAACCATGTGAAACTGGTAAATTTTCACCCCCCGTGCTAGGAGATAAACACCAAGCCCACAAAGAAGGAACTTACTAGGTTATACCTAGGGTTGAATAACATTTCACACAAGCAGAGTCATTTCACAAGGGATTCTAAGGTTTGGGTAGGAAATCCTAAGCAACAACCTAAGTGAGTGTCATCGCATAGCCCTCACCCCTTGGGTTGTCCTGGTACTAGCCACACTGGGCCCCGGCCCCCAAGTAGGCACATGCGGAATTGAATGCCTTTCATACAAACAAGCACCATTCGATCGTACCTATGCATAGGTACCTTCTCCCACTCCCATCCATAGCCTATCCTAGCGCTAATGGCATGGGCGAGGCACAATTTAATCTTTTTAATGTTTTAAACCCATCCCTTAAATTTTATTAGGTTATCACTTGGTTAATTAACTCATCAGTCGGTTATCCTGGTCTAGCCACTTTAGGGCCCCGGCCCCGCACTTAGAGCCACTCACTTAGGGTTCCTAGGTTTCCTAACCCTAACCTATTCTCGTTAGGGTTTCCTAGCAACCCACTAACATGTTCAACATTTTCATTATAACAGATCTACCTAGGATGCTTAGGAGATTACAAAGTTTGATAGGTTTGGTTGCTGACAAGCTAGGAGGCAAAGGGTTTGTTTTCAGTTTTCTAATCCCCATCCCAACATTTATCTAAGTATGAAAAGAGTTTTCACTACTAATTTGCAAAAAGGCTAATAACTTAACTCTCCGAAAAAGACGTCTCTAATTCCAAATTTTACATCTCAGTTGCAATATACATGATATATTATATAGTTTACTGTTTGAGTTTCATATGCTTTAGAGATGATTTAAAATCACAAAACCATATATTATATATATATATATATATATATATATATATATATATATATATATATATATATATATATATATATATATATATATATATATATATATATATATATATATATATATATATATATATATATATATAATATTACGAATATTATATATATATATATATATAATATAACCATTATAGCCCATAAATTTGAAGTACATTTATTATATTATATAATACTACATGTATTATATAAACAATATAATACTCAATTGAATGATGATTATAACTCATAAAAAACGTATATTATATTATATATATAATATTAGATATTATATATATAATATTAGATATTATATATATAACATAATATTAAATTTTAAATTAATTAACAAAATATATTATATTATATATATAATATTCCCATATTATATATATTATATAATCTTAGTTGTACAATTTCCAAAATATATTTAAATGTAAATATACATATTATATTATATATATGATATCATATATATATCATATATATAATATAATATATATATTAATCCAAGCCGAAACCAAACATTTATCTCTGAAAATAATTTCCACTGCAATATCTTTGTTTATGTTTGGCGCTCGGCGGTGGGCACTGCCGCCGGCAGTGGCCACACTGCCGACGGTACCTTCGGTACCAGCGCGGCCCCCACTCCGCGTTAAAACATTTTTTAATACATGGTTTTTTTTGAAAACAAATTTTGTTTTAAAAAAAAATATTTTCTTTTGAAACTATAACATAATCACGAAACTTTTAAAAGGTAAAATATATATGAACACATTATATTATATATATAATATCGTATATATTATATATATAATATAATATATATATATATTTATTTTATTTTATTTTTATTTTTTTTTCTAAAAGAAATATTTTAAAACAAAACATTTACTTAATTTATATATTTGAAAACATTTACAAAAAAAGAACTTTGACAAAATAAAATTTATATAAATATTTTTAAAGAAATATCTATAGCGTATTTTTAAAACAAATGTTTCTGACGCAATACAATAACTTAAATTATAAAGTTATGTCTGTATTCTCACAATCATGAATATTAATATTTATATAAATATATATATTATACATATATATTTATACGGATATTAACTGCAAACAAATAAAATATTAAATACTTTTCCAATACAACTCTAACAAAATTTAAATTTTTTTTGTTTTTTTTGGATCAGGATCCAACCTGGGTTCGTGGATTGGCTGTTGCAGATGGATTCTCTAGCCTCCGCAATTCTCCTTCCAAAATTCTTCTCTGATCAATCACGCCTTCCCTCCTGTAATTTTCATACAAATTTCTAGCCCCCCCCTCGAAATCCAACCATGATAATTATAAATTTTCTCTCCAACTATATGGTTGGAGAAGTTTCTGTACGGGAAGAAACTTCTCCAACTTCCATAGTCAGTTGGAGGAGAAACTAATCTCTCCCATAATATAATAAAGTTTTGATAATTTTAATTAAAATATTATCCAAAACAAGGTTTAATAACAAATTTAATTAATTACCTCACAAGGAATTCACATAGCCCAATTGGTAACTAACTAGCCCAACTTCTAGGAGGTCTCGAGTTCGACTCCCTCCTAGCTAGCTAGTTTTATTACCGAAGGCAATTTATTTTTATTTTATTATTTTATTTTATGTATTTCTTAATATACTTTTAATTATAAAGCTAGTGCTATTTTGCTAATCCTGTTTATATAAATTACATATTTATTTATACTTATAAATATATATACGTATATATGTTCATAAGCATATGTGTGCACCCATATGTTTATGACACATATAGTATAAATAACTTATTATTCGCATTACTATCATTTTATAACTATATAGCCAGATGATGCAAGGTACAAATAACAGCTTGACCCTAATACTAACATGATAATCTAACAAGGATAAGTCACTGAAATAGAAATCGACCAACAAGGACTCACATAGATAACCTACTGACAAAGTTGAGTATACCCTAACAGCAAGAGCAAGATCCAAACCCTAATAACTGATAAACCACATAATACCTCCCTACCAAGAACTGACCCGACACTTCCCACCTAAGGTGAATGATCAAGGATAAAGGTTTTCTTTTGTGAAGCTTGGTGATATCTCCATGACAACAACAATGATCGAGGATTTTTAAGGGATCGCTCAGACCTGTGGAGCTAGGTGGAGACGATACCTGGTACCTGCAAATCCTGCATCACCAAGAAGAGATACATATACATATAGATATACAAATCAGATATATGCAAGCAGATGACTAGGATCGATACATCGTGTGGACCTCACTGAGTGAGTAACTACGATTTCATCCTAAGTCATGTAAACACATCAGACATATGTATCCATAAACCAATTGAGATAAGGGTTAGTATACAATTCATGAGATAAAACATGTAAAACTAATACATCCTTCTAGGATCTCATAAACATATAATCACTGTAACTATAACTGAGCATATAAATATCATCTGATGAACGTATAATCCTCCATGAAACATAAACATGGGTGCATAGTTCTAACCATCATAATAAAAAAAGTATCAAATCATAGTATCACTGTAGGAGAGGTATTACACCCAGAATTGGTGACATCAAAGTTGGAGGATTCGCCAGATATTGCTTGATTTGATTGAAAGCTTCCTCACACTTATCATCCCATTGGAATAATATATTTTTATGCAGCAGATGTTGAAAAGGATGACTACGATCTACCAGTTGAGAAACAAATCTTCAGATGGATTGGAGACATCCCTGTAAAGAGCTTAACTGATTGATGTTGGTGGGGGAAGCCATCTCCAAGATTGCTTTGACTTTCTCTGGATCTACTTCGATTCCTTTAGCAGAAACAATGTATCCTAATAGTTTACTAGATGTGACCCCGAATGCACATTTCTTTGGATTGAGCCAAATAAAATACTTTTCCATTTGGGTGAATATTCTATCCAACACTCTCAAATGACCAGCTCTGTCTTTAGATTTTGCTAAAATATCATCTACATAATCTTCCATGATGGTATGCATCATGTCATGAAAGATCGTGGTCATGGCCCTTTGATAAGTTGCTCTAGCATTTTTGAGGCCAAATGGCATCACATTCCAGCAGTATGTACCCCATGAACAAGTAAAAGTAGTTTTTTCCTGGTCTTCCGATGTAATTTTGATCTGGTTATAGCCCGAAAAACCATCCATTAATGATAATATCTCATGCCCAGCTGTCAGATCAACAATCATGTCAATATTTGGTAAAGGAAAGTCATCTTTCAGACAAGCTTTGTTAAGATCTCGAAAATCAATACAAATCTGGATAGAATTGTCTGGTTTTGAGACAGGAACAATATTGGAAATCCACTCTGCATAATCAATAGCATGAATGAACCCAACATCTAGGATCTTCTTCAATTCTTCTTTAAACATTAGGGCAATGTGCGGGTGCATCTTGCGGAGCTTCTGCTTAACTGGTTTCACACCTGGTCTAATAGATAAATGATGCATAATAAGATCAAGGTCCATCCTAGGCATATCAGCATAGGACCAAGCAAAGTTGATTTGTCTCTCTTCGAAAAATTTGGCAAAAGCTTCTTTCTCTGATTTTGTCAAGGATGCTGCTACTTTGAGGATGCGTGGAGACTCCTATGTTCCAATGTTGAGCGGTACTGTTGGTTCTATAAGAATAGCAAATTGTTCTCAATACAAATAATTGGGAAGAGTGTCAATCCTTCCATCATCAGGCACCTTAGAGAGGTTTTCACCATTAGATGCATCTTTTCTTTTTACTATTTTTGGATCTAATACTGCCACTGAGTGGTTTTCACCATTAGATCTGTTGATTATTTTTATATTTTTATGACTGAAAGGATTGGCACTCTCTCCAAAGTAAGCCATGTCATTGAGTTCTATCAAAAATCCTGACTTGTGATCCCCTGGTGGTAAATGATCCCTGATTCTAGGATAGTCAATGATTGTATCATCATTATGGAATACATCAAGTTTGGGATGATCGGGAGAATCCCAATCGATAAGGTCGGGATGGATAAGTGGTCTTGGATCATTTGGGTCAGTTTCAAAGGCAGAGATGGTATTGATGGAAAATTTGTCAAGGTTTATGATGGTATCAGCGAGGTCTATTTCCATACTCTCATCTGAATTATCTATCGCAATATTAGGCTCACTTCCCTCACGATCGTCAAAAGTAATATTATGTGGGGCTAGTCCTAGTGAGTCACTCCTTGAGCTCTCTCCCTCATGGTAATCATTACTATATTGATGAACAACATCAACTCCTATCTCCTCAGTACCATCAGATAATGAATCCCACTCATAATCATTAGAATCCGAATCATCATTATCTTGAAGCCTATCAATGATTCTTTGTGCTATCCTTTGTTTTTCTAGATCCACATACATACCATTCTATCTGAATGACATGGCAGGAGCATTGGATGTTTCATGAGAAGGTGGAATTTTTGCTTGTCCTTGTGGTTCCCTTGGTCCTTCTCCTTTATACCCTAATCCGGTGGTATCTCTTTGATAAGTTGGATTTTTCAAAATGGGCTTGATAACACCGTCTCTCTGATTCCCTATAGGTCCAGCACCTTGGTAGCCTATCTTTTGTAACAAAATATACCCTTTTCCATAGATATCAGGTGATATATTTTCTTATTTGATATCCTCTTCAACCTTTTGTGTTTTGAGCCAATAATTTGCATTACACTCAGCAACTTCTTTAGATATTGTGCCCCCACTTATGAATGTGTTATAGACAAGTGCTAAAGGGGGTTCTGACTGTTGTTTAGTGATTAAAGATTTACCATATGACTGAGGAGATAAAGGTAATTCTGTGATACAAAGAGCCTGACCCAAAGTGTATTCTCCCATACTATTTTCTTTGATGTCTATTTTGATCCCACTTGATTTAGAAGTGGATGCTTCATTGCTTGGATCAATAGGTATAGTTAGAGGAGATCCTATGCGATTATAAGGAACCAAAGAATCAGAGACCTTTACATTGTTAAAATATTGAAATGGATTAGAGTCTCCTTTAATAGTAATCTCCTGGCCATTGTGGGGGAATTTTAAACATTGGTGATAGGTCAAGGGTACAACCTGCATGGAATGAATCCATGGTCTTCCCAAAAGGATATTATAAGCCAGATCCATGTCTAAAACTTGACAAGATACATCTTTGACAATAGGACCAATTCAAATTGGAAGAACCACAGACCCCTTGGATGATCTCTCCCCTTCATCATAGGCTTTTATTATAATTTTCTTTTTGGGATCAACAACATTCTCAGAAAACCCCAATGCAAGGACTAACTTTAATGTGTAGATATTCAAACCAGCTCCCCCATCTATTAGTACTCTTTTAATCTTGTGACTCTGGACAAGGACTTCAATATGTAAAGGAGCATTATGAGGTTGGGTAATAGCTAAATCATCATTCTCAGTGAAGGATAGATAGTGTGGGGTTGTCAAGTGGCCCACCATAGCTTGAAATTGATCATGATCTAGAGTTGTGGGGACCTGGGTCTCTAAAAGAGCTTTTTCAAGGATATCTTTGTGAGATGGGGAAAGATGCAAAAACTCTAAGATGGATATCTAGGCTAGTGTCTTTTTGAGCTGTTCCAAAAGATTGTACTCGTTGGAAGTATTTGGGATAGACTTTGGGACATAAACGGACTTGTTCTGAGTAGTGTTTGGTTTATACTGGACTCCTTGGAGAGTAACTTTGGCTTGAGCACGAGTAGTAGCATGGATTGGTTGACTCTCTGATTTTCCCTTTATGGTAATGACATTGGCATAATACGTAGAAGGATGATGGTCAGAAATGTTACCAACATATCTATAGGGTGTGTTATTATAATTGGCTTGATTGTCACCCTTATTGTTGGAAGAACCTCCCTTTTCAAGCTTAGGAAGTGGATCTTTGAAGGCCGTATGTGATTCATTCGAGACATGTCCGTCAACACCAATTTCATCGCTTTCGTTTAAGTCTTGGATCACATTTTTAAGCCTTTGGAATTCATTGGTTATATGCCCTTTTCCTCTGTGGAATTCACAATAATCATTTCCATTCCACCAAGAAGGCTTCACTCTAGGTTCATAATCTTTCGGTTTAGGAAGCATGATGAGTTTCTTGGTGATTAACTTCCGTAATGCTGATTCGAGAGATTCCCCTAAAGGAGTAAAGTTTCTTCGAGGTGAGATAAAAGGAAATCTTGGTTTAGATGAATCCTTGGTGGTATTTTGATTTTTTGACTGATTGTTGTATGTAGCTTGAGTAGCGTTGGTCGTACTTGTGAGATTTAGAAGAGGTTTGGTCGGTTGGACTTTATGATTATCAACAATTCCGTCATTGACAATGTTTTTATTTTTATTCCAATATTTCGATTTTTCATTGTTGGAATTGGAATTATAAGTGTTGGAATTCGAATTTGAGGATCCAGCATTGTCTTTGGAATAAAGTTTTATCTCACCTTTTCGGACCATGGCTTCCTCAATCTTGATACCATTTTCTATGAGCTTATTGAAGTTTGGTGGACATTGCAATTGTAGCCTATAACTCATTTCTGGTGTAAGGTTATGCACAAAAATATCCATCTTTTCTTTTTCAGGAATCGTTCATGGATATTTGGCAAACAATTGATGCCATCTTTGCAAAAAAGTAAGGAAGGGCTCTCCATTCTTTTGATGTGTATTGCAAAGATCAAGCATAGTGACTTCATGTTTGATGTTATATGAATAATGAGTAACAAATTTTTCCAAAAGCTCATTGAAAGATTTAATGCCTAGGGGTAGTTTGGAGAACCATTCCATAGCTTGTCCTCCTAAACTTCATGGAAATAGTCGCATAAGATAAGTGTCATTGTGAGCAACTTCAATACAAGCAGCACGAAACTCACGAATGTGGTCTTGTGGATCTGAATTCCCTTTGTATTTGTCAAATTTTGGTACCTCAAAATGAGGAGGGAATGGAATCATTGCTAAGTTCTTATCAAAAGGATAAGGATATATATCATCCAAAGAATACTTCTTAGTTGATGATCCAGTTTGGATATCACAAATTTGTTGTTGAAGCATCTGGATTTGTCGTAGGATAGGATCCAAAGATAATGTGCTTCCTTGAGTGTTTTGGGAAACATTTTTCTATTGAGTACGTTGAGGATCATTGGATTGCTAATTAGTTTGAAAAACATTTTGTTGTTGATCACTATGGGAAGCATTGGATTGTTGATTGATCTGAGAAGCATTGGATTGTTGATTGATTTGAGAAGCATTGGATTGTTGATTGGTTTCCTTTGCTCCATGAGGATCTTGAGAACCTTTAAGAATATCTTGATTTTTCGTATGAGCTGGTTCTCTAAGATAGGTAACATCAAAATCACTTGGTAACTTAGCTCCTTGTTGAGCAAGCATGAGGAAATACATCTCTTTATCCAAGCCTAAGAGTCGTTCCATGACTTGTAAAAATTTAGGGTCTTGTGCAGCATCCCTAAGTTCCTCATCAGTAGGTTCATCATCAAATGTGAGAGGTAAAGTTCTCTTAGAAGGCTCTTTGGGCCAAGGATTCTCTTCATTGCTGGTATTGCCTTCCATTTTGTCTAGGGATTCTGGATTAATAGGTTGTTTGAGTTTCTGAGATCGAGTTTGAACCATAAAATGGATGAAATTGATTGTGGAAAGAAAGATTTTTGATAAAAAGATATGGAGAATGATTGGTAGAAAAGATATGATAAGTATTGAAAATTGTTACCAAGAAACAATAATCTAAGTAAGCTTGATGGTTAAGGATGATATATCCTGATATGATAAACTCACCAAGATCAAAGTCTGATAGATAAGGTAATTTTTCAACACCACACTGAGATTCTTAAAGATTGGAAAAAAGTGATTTGTTGACTTTTGAGAAAGGAATGATGATGAAAAGTGATGAAAGTGGTCAAATTAGAAATCAGAGGTCTGTGTAACTTGACTGTTTTTCTAGAATGTTACTAAGGACAAAAATGGGTATCTGAAAAAGTGATTTTGAAATTCCAAAAGCCTGTGGGAATGCTCTCTGTTGTAAATGCGTAGCAACAAATTTGCAGGACAGTTTGATATATGCGCAACAAAATGAAACAAATGCATAGCAAATTCTGACAAATGCGATCTGATAAAAGCAAATGCGCAGCAACAGTGATCGTATGCGCAACAAGATTTGATATATGCGTAGGTTGTCAAATTTTGATAATTTTCTGGTTTGATGATTTGGAAATTTTTTTCTGATGTTTTTTGGTTTTTTGGAAAAGTAAAAATGCATAAACACACACACGCAAGACAGAGATGATTTTAATCTAATTTAATCTAGTATGAATGCACAAACACGCTTACAATCTGAAGGTTGGCAAGGACAATATCTACTGAATCCCCACTAGGATAATAAAATCTAGCCACACAAATTCACAGCGGACAGCCTAGGAACTTGGAGGCACGGGATCCTCCTTACAAGTGCACACACTTCTCAGGCACACCAAGTTCCAAATTCAATGGGTCATTACTTCCCAAAGAACTGCTATCTCTACAATGAACCGTGAGTAATGTGGGGTGTCTTCACAGGCTTGGGTGACCCCTTGAGCTAGCAAATAGAAGGTTTTTGGCCACTAAACAAAAGTTGTTAATAAGGACATCCGTTCAGGTGGTTGTGATCAAGTCATTTTCCCAATTAAGGGGGCTCTCCCAA
The DNA here is from genome assembly GCA_027943335.1 of Chamaecyparis obtusa. NCBI lineage: Eukaryota > Viridiplantae > Streptophyta > Pinopsida > Cupressales > Cupressaceae > Chamaecyparis > Chamaecyparis obtusa. The sequence goes on along the minus strand of BSBK01001273.1, from coordinate 638,190 downwards.
TCCTTTCAAAGCAAGGCTTTCACCTCTACTAAGTAGGACTTTAACGCACCACTGGGGTACTGGAGGAGATTTTGGTTGCCACAACGAATTCACACCTATCTAATGTGAGACTAAGCACACTAGCATAATTATGGTATCTTTTTTGAACCATAAACTTTTCATCAATCTTAACATGAGCACTTTTTCTTCAATCTCAAATTAAAACATCTATAAGCTTTTCTTTTAGTAGAGTAACCAAGGAAAATACCTTCATTGCTTCTTGCATCAAACTTGCCAATTTCTTCATCCCTCTTGATGAAGCACTTTCTTCCAAAGATTCTAAAGTATTTCACTATGGGAACATTACCAAACCATAGCTCATAAGGTGTCTTGTCTGCGCTAGGCCTCAATTGTATTCTATTGATAGTATAGACTATTATATTGACCGCATCTCTCCAATAGGTGTGTGCAACTTTTCCTTCAATCATGATGGTGCACACTGTATCCAGGATGATCCTATTCCTTCTCTTTGCAATCCCATTCCACCGATGGGTTCTAGGTGCACTCAACTGTCTCTTTATGCCATGTTCTTTGCAGTATTCATAGAATCTGTCAGAGGTGAATTCTCCTCCTCTATCCAATCTTAGACACTTTATCTCTAGTCCAGATTCATTCTCAACCTTAGCTTTGAATATTTTGAACTTCTCAAATGCAAGTTTGATTTATCTTTCAAGAACGTAACGCACATCATTCTAGAATAATCATCAACAAACAAAATGAAATACCTTTCACCATAGTAAGATCTTGTTTGAGTTGGTCCACATAGGTTTGTATGAATCAAATTCAACTTGTTCTCTACTGAATTATGCTTTCTTTTGAATGAGTTCATCACATGCTTTCCCATCACACATTCCCTGCATATGGTATCAAGTGGCTTTTATATGCTATGTAGATCTCTAACTGCCTTTACATTGCTTATCTTTACTATGTTATCAAAATTGATATGACATAGTCTTTTATGCCATAGCCAACTGTCATCTACTTTAGCAACAAAATAACTTGCTTCTGAATTAAGCTGAAAAATATTACCTTTAGTCTTTGAGCCTGATGCAATCATTGCACCATCCTTGTTGTTAATGATGCACTTGTTGTCCTTGAACTCCAATTGATAACCTTGGTCAAGCAATTGTCCAACACTAAGTAGGTTATGCTGCAAACCATCTACATAAAGAATATCATTAGTGTTGTTCTTTCCATCCAATGTGATAGCTCCTCTACCAATGACAGGTTTAGGAGTGTTATCTCCAAATCTAACCATGCCACCTTTGTATTTTTCTAGATGAACAAATATATCTTTATCACCTATCATGTGATGTGAACATTCACTATCTATGATCCAGTCTGTCCTTATGTCTACTTGTGAAATCAATGCTAGCTCTTGTTCTTTTTTCTTATCTTCACGATCCATCTCATCAAACATCTTCTCCATAATAGAAATGAAACCAATTTCATCTTCAACTGAATCATCATTAGAAACTCCATCACTAGCATATTAACATTCTTTTGTATACTTAGGCTTGTAGTTAGTTCTAAATTTCTTAACTCTTGTAGGACACTTAGATGCAAAGTGGCCAATCTTATTACATGAAAAGCATTTAAATGGTAACTGACCTTCATACTTTCATTTTACATTTCTTTCTGTATGCAAATTAGTTAGATACTATTCTAAATGATGAATTAACTATTAAGAAGCTAACAAATCTATCTAATAAGCAAACTGCAATGAAGAATGCAATAACAATGAAACCAAATTAACATTTACCTTCACCTACAAATGCAGCTTGTCTCCATTGTCCTCCTAGCCTTGATTTCTTAAAGATGTTGAGCTCTCAGATTTCCAAATGAAGCTCTTTCCCAAGATGTTTCCAAAGTGTGGAGATTGAATGAAATGGGTGCACAATGGCTTATGCAAATCTAATGAGTGGAATGCAAGTGAAATGATGATAATGGGTATGCTTTATTGCTCTTAAAAATGCTTGGATGCTTGGATGTTTGATTTCTTGGATGCTTGATTACTTGAATGCTTGAGAATACCTATTTTCTATTAGCCCACAAAGGGGAAATGAGGCTCCTTTTATAGAGTTTTGGAGGATCTAGGCCTAGGTGGCACAATCCTACGGTTGAGAATGAAAGGTGGAAGATCCTAGGGCTGGAATTGACTTGGTTGAAGGAGTTGAGAGAAAGGGGGATGTAGTTGGAATGTGAGAGGAAGAATAGGGATGATGTTCCTCTCACATTGACATGGAGGAGAAGAAGGTGGAAGGGAAAGACACATGTCAAGTGTCTCACAAAGACCAAAGAGAGAAAGGGGGAGAGACCTTTTCCTCATGAGGACTCTTTGTACAAGTGTCCCATGAGTCACCTTTGACCCTTAGAGGTGGCTTGAGAAGCCCCTTAGGAATAGGGAAAGTCTCTTGACTTGGTTGTTGAGAGGACATGTGGTCATGAGACCAAGTCCTATGAGGCCACATAGCCCTTAAGAATAGGACATGTGTGGGTGAGGATAAATATGAATAAATAATTAATAATAATTATTTATTTTAGCCAAGGTGATGTGTCAAGTGACTAGGTGGATGAAGTGGACTAGGAGACTTAGTCATATTTAGGTGATTGTGTATTTAATGAAATCACTTTAATAGACTATTTAGAAGACTTAGGATATATAATTAGACTATAGTGAATTTATTGAATAAATTGAATAATTTACTTAATAAATAGAAGAAATAAATATTAATTAAATAATAAATATTTAATTAATTTATCAAGTCAATAGTAATTAAATAATAAATATTTAATTAATTAATGAAGCCATTTTTAAGTGTATACACTTTCTTTCTTAGAAATCATATCATCTATTTCTTTATCTTCATCTTCATCATCAAAATTACTAGAAGTGTTTGAAGTTTTCTTACCATGAACTGATGCTTTGAAGGTTGTCTCACTTTTAGGCTCAGTCTTCAATCTTGAAATCTCAAAAGTTAAAATTTTGCTGATGAAGGTCTCTCTCTTGAAATTTGTTGTAAGCTACATGGTCTCATCAAGGATGTTGATCTTGTTTTCATACTCAGTTGTAAGAGTAGTCATCAACTTATCCATTATGCCTTCTTCCGAGATCTCTCCACCATTGTTCCTACTTCCAGCAACTGCTTCATTAATCCTTTGGTTGTAAGCTTTGATGTATTCTTCAGGTAGCATCTCCAATGCATTGTATCTTTTCTTCCATGTGTTTTTGCACACATTCTTTGCTTGTGTATCTCCTTCAAACATGTCTTCTAGATGCTTCCATATCTTGTAGGCTTTGTCTACTTTCTTTATCTCTGAGAACTCACTGTCAGATAATGCGCTGATAAGGGCTTCTTTGGAATTTGATGGAACAAATCTTTTTTCTTGCCAGTAGCATCTTCCTTTGCAAGATCTGCAAGAGAGGGGATCTTAACTTCCTTGATAGCTACTTCAAAAACTTCAAAATCAATGCACTGCAAATGTGTCACCATCTTGTTCTTCCAATCAAGATAGTTCTCTCCATCAAACTTAGGACTATCTTTTCTAAAGAATGCCATCTGATCAACCTCAAGCTGTTAAAATTTCTCTTTGAGGCACTTTTCTCTGATACCAATTGTTAGGAATAGTCCCAAGAGACAACTAAGAGGGGGGGTGGGGGGTGAATTAATTATCTACAAGTTTCAATTCTTTATCCAATTAAGTATACTTAAACATTAAGCATAAACACAATGAAAGAAAACTTGAACACAACACCAATATTTTGGTTACGGAGAAACCCAAATAGGTAAAAAACCCAGTGGGAATTAACACCCACTAATAAACTGCACTAGTGTATAATGATCCTTGTTAGAAGATCTTACAACCCTGTTAGGAGCTGATCTTTACAATGCAATAAGTACAGTGACCTCATCAAAGTTCAGACCCTATTAGGATTCTTTTATGATTGACCTTGTTAGGTGTGAGGACACACTATTTGAGAGCTCACTGCTCAAAGGTGTGAAGGCAGCAACCTTCTGAATAACAGATACACACTATATCTAGATCTTGGTGAACTGCGATGTAGACCTACTATCTTGATCAATTCTAATGAATAGAACACACTATATTCTTTGTCACCTAGACCTCTTCTTGATGGCTCAGTACTTCACACTCTCTACTCTTCTCTAATCTTTCATCTCCATGCCATGCTCCTAGCGATAAAAAATGACCGGCTATAAGTATCTTTCCTCTAAATGATATAATCAAGTTATCTTGTTAGAACCACCTTGAAATCATATTATAGAAACAATAACACTCTCTAATAACATCTTTGTTGGCTCTACTAAGCACGCAACACAAACTGGGACCTATCTAATTCAATAAGTGTAGACGCACACTACATATTGTTGGCTCTACCAAATTTACTGATAATTTCTCCTCAACTTGAATTACAACATGCACTCTTAACCAAACATTCTTAACTCTTCTACAAACACTAATCCAAGTACGCATACCGAAATGATAGGTGTAACTCTTGTACCAATATAATCTCTGTCCGCTCTTCTGGATAAACACAGGAAATTGCTACTATTGAATGGCGACTGCATAACTTCACTTCTACTATATATCTGACTCTGTGTCCATGAATGTAACACCACTAACATGTCTCCATCACAAATCCAAATGCGCAATGCTCCATGATAACTATATGGATAATTACACATAGAACACTACCTATAACTCTGTTAGGAACACTGTTGACACAAGCTGCTACATAAGTATCAGTACTTACAATTAACCTCCACGTCCATGATATCATATTGATAACATATCCATCATGCACATACTCAAAGTTCACTACATAAGTCTTCCACGCACACTACTTACCATATGTTGTTATTAATAATAAACATATAGTCAGCACTGGCTTGCTGGCAAATCTCCAACAATGTTTTCCTTGTATAGACAATATTGATGAATATGAAACCTTAGCTAATAGAATTAAGTTGGCTCTTGAATGAAACATCTTCGAGTTTCATATCCATGGTGACTCTCAACTAGTGATTAGCCAAATCAATGATGTATATCAAACAAGGGATGATAAAATCATACCTTACAAAAGAATGGTTGATGATTTTGAAATAAATATTCCACCTTCATCAAATTTTTACAGATCTCAAGGACATAGAATAGTGTCAAGGATGCAATTGCTACTCTAACTTCCTTACCCCATCAAGGTGAAGATTTCTCCTATGAGTTCCTAGTGGAAGAAATCCATTACTCAGTATACAACTCCCCTGATTCCCATAAAATCTATACCATCATAGGAAAAGACTCCTAATGACTAGCCATTTCTAATCCTACCACTGAGACTAAGTTATCATGTATAACTTAACCAAAAATGAAAAAAGACACCTTATCTGAAACTCCTCATAGTATGTCATCATCACTAATGAACTGTATAGGATAATATTATACAAAACTTTTCTTAGATGTCTATAAAAAGGAGAGTCTAAACATGTATTAGATGAAGTTCATGAGGCTTTATGTGGATCTCATTCTAATGGTCTGACTCTAGCTCATAAACTGCTAAGATATGGCTACTATTGGCCAGACATGGAGAAAGAAGCAACAATATGGCACTCAAGAGCTTGCAAGAAATGTCAACTGCATGGAAATCTTATACATGCTCTAGCCAAGGAGATTATTCCTTTTATAACGTATTGGCCCTTTAAAAAATGGGAATTTTATCTCATCAGACAAATATATATGTCCTCTTCATATGGACACAAGTTCATATTAACAACCATGAAATACTTCACTAAGTGTGTTGAAGTAGTTCCACTTACCACTACAATAGGAAAACAAGTGGCTCTTTTCATTATGATTTACATCATCTACCGGTATGGTATCCCTTCCTCCATTATACCTAACAACAACGGATAATTTAAGATCAGTGATATAACTGAGATCTATGACAAATTCAAGGTCAAACAAGATTGTTCTTCCATCTACTACCCACAAGGAAATGACCAGACCATAGCCTCAAATAAGAATCTTTTGAAAATATTGCATCACACTATGAGTAAGTTGGGAAGGGCTTGGCACCTACACCTTAACCCCTCATTGTGGGCTTATTGTACCACCATTAGAATACCTACTAGAGAAACACCTTTCGCTCTAGTATACGATACATAAGCGGTCTTACCTATTAAAGTATAACTCCTGTCTCTGAGAGTTTATTTACTTCGATTGATACTAGAAGAAGATAATCAAATATCTATATTGCAAGAACTAGAACTGCTAGATGAACGTCGCCAAATGGTGTTCGATCATCTTAGAGTATATCAAAAGATAATGTCAAGAGGATACAATAAAAAGGTCAAACCATGAGAACTTTAGGTTGGTTCAACCTTATGTAGAGAGAAAGTCCCCACAATCATTCACATTGGGAATAAAAGGGGAAGTTTGAACCTAACTATATGGGTCCATACATTATCACTACAACATTTGGCTCTGGTGCCTATCGACGCTCTACACCAAAAGGAGAATATCTTTGGGAGCCCATCAAAACTCTCCACCTGAAGAAGTTCTATGCTTGAGCATTCTCAATATCCAACAACTTATACATATCTATATTATCCTGAAAAAATATAAAGAGTGGAAAAGGTCCTGGCAAAAATGATCATCTTGGTGAAAACTTGGCAAACAGGCACTTTGATGCATTGACCAAAAAAATAAAAAATATAAAAAATACAAAAAAATCAGAAAAATGAAAAAGAGAAAAAAAATGAAAAAGAGACAAAATTGAAAAATGAAAAAAGTGCCTTGGTGAAAACCCGATAAATAGGCTCCTCTTATACTCAAGCACTCCATCTATCAATGTGATTCTTGGCATCCTTCACGCTTTCCTCTCATTGGCTTCATTTTTTATATAGCCTTCAGTCACTTTCATGACAAATCAGTTGTTTCACGCAAAACTTCCATGGATTGGAATTAGTATTTATCTTCTGCCTCAAAAATTTAAGTCTTTCTAGGGGAAGTTTTTCTATCACAATAATGATCAATTAGATCCTCATTCCAAAACTAAATCAAAGTTAGTTTTTAAAAAACCATTGAAAGGTTCATCACTAACAAACAATAGTGTTTCTCAACAGCCCACAACATGAAGACATCACCAAATAGTGTTTCTCAACACTTATCAGATAATCTTAAACCATCAATCCAAACGAATGACATACTTGGATGATAAAATAATATTTCTTAACACTACACACTTCAACAAGCTAGAAAAGTATACACATATCAAGAAAAACATAACACCCAAAAATTATGAATTGATGTTGATCACATTTATATTGCAATTTGACAATGTCTAAATGACCAGAGAAGCAACAAAGGTTGTGAATTTTCTTGGTTTTCTATCTATTATCATTTGATTTACTGATTATCTCTTTCTATGTAACTCAACAATTTCTAAATGACTAGAAGAATATGGACTGGGGGCATAATTTTTTTTCTTTCACTTTTTCTTGTCAGTGTGGTTCTGATTCAATCCTAAACTGTCTAATGAATTTGGCATCTTTGGTTAGAGCCTCCATCTCGATTGGAATGTCGCACATACCTCGATTCATTTTATATGGACACTAAGGTGAGGTTGGAATTATCTCCTTGTCTATTATTTTATTTGATTATACAAGATTGTGCTCATGGTTATCTCGACTCTAAAGGCCTGGATGCTAGTGTAAACTTGCAATATCAACTGGAAATGATGCTCAGCTCATCTTGGCTTTTATGCCCTGATGCTTGTGATACTTTTCCATATTTTATCCGATATAGGATATATATTCAGATTATCATGGTCACAGTGGTACAGGTGAGAATTATATTGGCTACGATGTCCCACAATGCTCAATGATGAAATGTTTTAAATCAAAATCTAGTGACTAAGTCCTAGGGTGCATTCATGTTAGTTTTGCATTTTGCATTTGGACAACATCACTAAATCACAACATTATCTCATGAGTTGAAGGTGAGGCCTGAGTTTAAAATGATCATTATCTTCTTTCATCAACAACTAACTGCATACATCATCCTTGACCCGATCAAATCATCAAATTATTCTAAAACTATTTTTGGGATCAAAACTAAAATCAGAGATCATTTTATCTGTCAAAATTGTAGTTTGACTTTTTACTCCAATTGCAGTTGACTGCTCGTGCAATAAATCTTTTATACTCCAAACCAATGAGATATTTCTCCACAAGAAATCAAAGTGCTAGAATCTTGGTCAAACCTTATCCAAGTTTTGGTCAAACTTGGTCAACATGACCTCAAATAAGTGCAAAATGTGGCCTACATGCTTACAACCTCATCAAAATTAGATCCACCTCTTTTTGCATCATTTTATCAATCAAAATTACTTCAAATCACTAGGGCATCTAGCCATATTACGATGTCTCTCCTTAGAGGGCATGATCATGACATCAACAATTCAGCGATCACATCATCAAACATCAAGAAATCTTTGAATCTTTAATCAAGCAATCAAATCATCTAATCAAAACATGACCTCACCACAAAGGGAATCTTAGCTTCATCACACCATATCAAGCTAAGATTCTTTGTCATCTACAAATCTCTAGAGGAATAATAGTTTTATCACTTCACATCAAACTGGTATTGTCCTCATCAATCCAATTAGCTTCATCACATCAAATCAAGTCAATTTTTCTCTCGATCTCTTAATGATAATCAGTTTCATCACTTCACATCAAACTGGTTATTCGTTCAAACCAATCCAATGGTTTAAGATTCTTTTTTGACATTAATCAATTTCATCACTTCACATCAAATTGGTTAGTTGTCATCATCAAATCAAATAGGTGTTCAGTTTCATCACATCACATCAAATTGAACATTCTAATCTTCCTATTGATCTTCATTCAATCGAGTTTAGAATCGATATCTTTGAACCAATCGGCTTGTGATTAGTTTCATCGCTTCACATCAAACTATTCTTGGTGTCAACACTAAATTTAATTTGAATCAATGCATTGATCACACATCAATACAAAGAGGGGAAAATGTAATTACCTAAAAAAGGTCACCAAAACCATTAACTGTTAATCTCGATTATTCATCAATAAAGCCCCAATTTTGATCAAATCTCCTGAGTCCTAACCTAAGGAAATTCAACTCATCAATCTGATTTGAGCTTTACCGTCTCATCGCAATTGATCTTATTTAATTGATTAATTCCTAAACCCTAATATTATTGGTAGTTAAATTAACCTTATATATATCATTTATTTAATTAATATCTTAGGATTTTGATTAAATAAATAAAGAATTTTCAATTAATCATGAAAAAGGAATTAAATTAATTATATCATCATATTTTGGAGAAAAATGCATTAAATCCTTTAAATATTCAAAAAATACATTTCTTGAGTCATCATTCAGTCAACTGAACATGATTTTGGAAATAATCTAGTTAACTAGGATAACAACTCTGTTAACTCATCTGTTAATGCAGAAACTTCAATTCTGCCTTGGAAGTTTCCAAAATAACTGATCAAGATAGTTTAATTAACTAATTCTCCCAACCAATCGAATTAGTTGCACATGGATTGTGCTATTTTAGAATGAATCTTAATCATCTATCATTGATCAATCTCATCTACTCATTCTTGAGAGGACTCCTATATAACTAGGCCTCCATTCTCACAAGAAGGATCTCCAATCTTTTTCTTAGAGTAATGTTGTCAATTTTCTTGCAATCACTGTTGGTTATTTAAATAGCATAGTTTAGTTTATTTTATCATTATTGCATGAATCAAACATAGGAACACTACCTTTTTTTAATATGGATTAATCATTAGCTAATTAAAGATGAACTCTTGCATTTGCATAATAGCTTAATCTTCATATCCTTCATTTAGATAGAGTCTAAAGTCACTTGATTTTGCAATGATCTGAGAGCCAAATTTATACTCATGTCAACTAGAAGGCAATGAATCACCTTGATTGATTTGTGTTTAAATTAGTTTATTTTTCATTGTCTAGATCAATCATGCAATGATTCATTAAAGTGTAGTGTAGTTTAGATCACCACATTTTCACACACACAATTACCAATGATGAATCTCCTTCAAATTCCAACTTTTTTATTCCTAAATCTTTACATAGTAGAAGTCCTTATGTTAAGGAAATCAATTCTTTTATATTATTTATTTCTTTTCCTATGGGTTTAACTATATTGGAAATTATTGATCCACCCCAATGATATATAATGTAACCTATTCCTAAGCTTCCATGGATCTCCTTGGAATCTCCATCAAAATTTAATTTATACCATCCTTGCCTAGGATGAGAACATTTGCCTTGTGCTATTTTTAGTTGGTTTGGTTTCTCCCTTTCCCATAGAAGTATGGAATCTTCAAATACCATCTTCATCTAATCTTATCATCTAAATGGGTAAAAATTTCCTCATATTGATGATAAGTAGAAATTTTTTATTAACTACTTGAAAAATAGTTTCTTCTATTTTATTTACTATTAGATCCCATTCCATTTTTCTACCTTGACAGATTCACCTATTTCTTTATTTCCATATTTTACAAATTAGGATAAATGGAGCCATTATCCATAAAATTTTCTATAAATTTGTCTTTTTAAATTGGATCAACTCTGAAATAGACTCAATAAATCATTAGGAATCACAGTGGTCTGTCCCAATTTCTTGGATAACCATGTCCAACATTTCTGTGTGAGTGGGCAATTGACAAATATATGATTGACAAATTCTCTTCTATTTAACATAAAGGGCATCTAAAGAGACATTTAAATTCCATCTTCTTGAACCATTCTATTGGCAACACTCTCTTTTGAAGTGCTTCCCATGTAAACAATACTTCTTTGGAAAGATACATTTTATTCAAACACATATGTATTGGTAATTCTATTAAGGGATCGTGTTGTTGTTTTTTAGGTATTTGTATCCATCCTTTACATTATAATCTCCCAATTTTGTTTCATACCAAATCAGCCTATATCTTTCCATGTTCTAACTAGTATTTTCCTTTTCTTCAAAATTATTTAATAGTATCTTTGACACTTTTATTATGGGAAGGTCATACAATGATTTCTATCTCCTACCTGGAGAAGGTTCACCACTTGGAATTTCTACATAGTCCCTAACATGGACACCCCACTATATTTCCAAATATTCTTTAGTTCTATTATTATTTATTGAATTATCAATCATCTTTTATCCAACCCATGACACACTCTAAAATAAGGCATTATCCCCTGCTACAATGTCCCAAGTAGTTGAGTAGAAATAATATTTGTATAAATAATTATGAAGTTCCATACCATAGACCCTTTTGTGGGGTTTGCAATTCTCAAAATACATGTGGAATCTTGTCTATTAATATATTTATGACCTTGAGTGTTCTTACTCATTTTAAATGGGGGTCTCTATGCATTTTTCACACTAATTTGGCCCCTAATGCCTTATTTTGCCATATTTGGTTTTTTAACCATATGCCCCCTTCTTCTATAGGGTTACAAAATTTATTGCTAGCAATTAATCCTAGTCCAATTTTCTTTGCTATGCCTTGCCAATAAAAAGTTCTCATAGGTGTTGAGAATTTTACCCCAAATTATATAAAGTATTGCATATTTTTATAAAAATTGAATGAAAAAAATATTTTTGCAATGACCTACTCTAAAATCAAGCAATCAAAAAATACACAATTATGTCAATTTTTTTTACATATACAACATTGGTTTTGTCATTTAAGCCATTGATACAATTGGCATTTGATTCAGTGAGCCAAATCCTTTAAGACATCATTTTTTAAAGAAGAATTTTATTTTATTTTATTTTGCACTGATTCTTTCTAAAGTAAATCAATAAAAAGAAAAATAATGACTTATAAAATCTATTACTTCCTACTTTCTATTCAACCATTGGTAGACATAAGGAAACAAAAAAGAAAATTCTTAGTCTACTTTTCTATTCATTCACTGATGAACAAAAGATAACAAAAATTATTACGGTCAACTTTTCCATTCATTCAAAGACATTGAAAAGATCCGACAAAAGTCATTAATGTAATTCAATTGATTACTGCAAATGACAAAATTTGTTAGCAGAAGATAACAAAATCCAATTCAATACCGCAGATGACAAAATATAAAGATAACAAAATCCAATTCAATACCTCATATGACAAAATATAACTCTGTTTACTTCTCCAGTCATTCAACTATACTATAAATTATTTTACTATAGGTTTAGCTATGCTATAAATTATTGATCCATCCCAATGATGTATAATGCAAACTATTCTTAAGCTTCTAGAATTCCCACTAGAAGCTCCATCAAAATTTAATATATACCATCCTTGTCTAGGCTAACATTATTTGCTTTGTGCTATTTTTACTTGGGTTGTATTTCTTCCTTTCCAATAAAAGGAGAGAATCTTCAAACCATACCACTTGCTTCTAATCCTATCATCCTAGTGAGTATTTCCTTTTCTAATAGTATTAATTACCAATGTTGAATCTCCTTCGACTTCCAGATTTTTTACTCCTAAATCTTTACATAGTAGAAGTCCTTATGTTAAGGAAATCAATTCCTCTATATTATTTATTTGTTCGCCTATGGGTTTAGCTATATTGGAAATTATTGACCCATCCCAATGATATATAATGTAACCTATTCCTAAGCTTCCAAAGATCTCCTTGGAAGCTCCATCAAAATTTAATTTATACCATCCTTGCCTAGGATAAGAACATTTTCTTTGTGCTATTTTTAGTTAGGTTGTATTTCCCCATTTTCCATAAAAGGTGGGAGTTTTCAAACCATACCATCTTCATCTAATCTTATCGTCCTAATGGGTAAAAGTTTTCTCATATTGATGATACTTGAATAGAATTTTTATTAACTACTTCAACAATAGTTTCTTCTATTTTATTTACTATTAGATCCCATTCCATTTTTCTACCTTGAAAGATTCACCTGTTTCTTTTTTCCATATTTGCCAGATTAGAATAGATGGAGCCATTATCCATAACATTTTATATAAACTCAAGTCCTTTTAAAATTGGTCCAACTTTGGAATAGGCTTAATAAATCATTAGGCATCACCGTGGTCCATCCTAATTTCTTGGATAACCATGTCCAAAATTTCTGTAGGATTGGGAAATTGAAAACTATAAGATTCCACATCAAGTCAAATTGTGATATTGCTATCAGGATTCAACTGTGTAGTTTTTGAGTCAAACTCATTGACCATGACTCATGAATCATGGGTCAATGAGTTTGACTCAAAAACTACACAGTTGAATCCTGATAGCAATATCACAACTATATGATTAACAGATTCTCTTCTATTTCACATAAAGGGCATCTAGAGAGACCGTCAAATTCCATCTTCTTGAACCATTCTATTGTCAACACTCTCATTTGAAGTGCTTCCCATGTAAACATACCTTCTTTGGCAAGACACATTTTATTCCGACACATATGTATTGGTAATTCTGTTAAGGGATTATGTTTTTTTTTTTACGTATATGTATCCATCCTTTACATTATAATCTCCCAATTTTGTTTCATCCCAAATCAGCCTATCTTTCCTTGTTCTAACTAGTATTTTCCTTTTCTTCAAAATGTTTTTAATAGTATCTTTGACATTTTTATTATGGGAAGGTTACATAGTGATTTCTATCTCCTACCTATAGAAGGGTCATGACTTGGAATTTCTATATAGTCCCTAACATGGATACCCGCAGAGTAATCTTTAAGAAACCCCCCTCTTAAAAATATATAAAATCTTTGGCGAATCTTTCATTTTCTTGAAAAAAAAAAAAATTTATATTGGCGAATCTCTCAATTTTTTTGAAAAAAATATTCTTATTGGCGATTATTTTTTAATAACAATTTTTTTGTAGAAAATATTGGCAAATCTCAAACAATAAAAATAAATAAATTAATCACCATGGTGAATACTTCTATTTAAAATAATGAAATTCTCATAGAAAATTATTAGACTTAATGTGGAAATCTTTGATGGGTTTAAGGAATAGACTCAAAGAAATTTTAGCTCCCATAAGAATTACAAACCAACTAGTAACATTTTTACCTCATAGAATATAATAAGGGTCACTAGATTATACTTTAAGTTAGTAATGGAAACTAAAAGTTGGTGATAGATCCCTATAGTAACTAATAATCATGATATATTATTGGAGAATTAATTTAAATTTCTACAATAACTTATAAAATTCTGGCGAATCAAATCTAAACATGTATCGACTATTGTGGCGAATTTTCGAGTTCAAGTTTTTTATAAAATAAATTATTTTACGATTTAAATATTTCTAAATCAAAATTTTGTAAAAATGTGGCATTGCCTTAAATCTTGAATTATTAGCCAAATTTGGATTCTCGAATTTCCAAAATTAGCCAATTGGCGAATATTAGCCACTAAAAATTACTATGGATACCCGATTATATTTCTAAATATTCTTTAGTTCTATTATAATTTGTTGAATTATCAATCATTTTTTATCCAACCCATGACACACTCTAAAATAAGGCTTTATCCCTTGCTACAATGTCTCAAGTAGTTGAGTAGAAATAATATTTGTGCAGCTAATTATGAAGTTCCATACCATAGACCCTTTTGTGGGGTTTGCAATTATCAAAATACAAGTGAAATCTTGTAAATTTAATATATTTATGACCTTGAGTGTTCTTACTCAGTTTAAATGGGGTTCTCTATGCATTTTTCACACTAATTTGGCCCCTAATGCCTTATTTTGCCATATTTGGTTTTCTAACCATGTATGCCCCCTTCTTTTATAGGGTACAAAATTTGTTCCTAGTAGTTAATCCTAGTCCAATTTTCTTTGCTATGCCTTGCCAGTAAAAAGTTCTCATAGGGTTGACAATTTTACCCCTAATATAAAGTATTGCATATTTTTATAAAAATCGAATGAAAAAAATATTTTTGTAATGACCTATTCTAAAATCAAGCAATCAAAAAATACACAATTAGGTCAATTTTTTTACATATGCAACAATGATTTTGTCATTCAAGACATTAATACAATTGACATTTGATTCAATAAGCCAAATCCTTTAAGACATTATTTTTTAAAGAAGGATTTAAAAAAAAAATTATTTTGCACTGCTCTTTCTAATGTAAATCAATAAAAGGAGAAATAATTGACATTTTACAATTATTGAAAATAAAAAATTAAATATAAGAATATTGTTCAAATTTCTTAATTGTGTATTTTTCATGAAATAAGCCAGATGAATTTAAAGCATTAATATTCCTACATTACCAAGAACCAATCCTTATTTAGAACTTGAAATAAAACATCTAATTCTAAACACTTATATTTAAATCACTATAAAATTATAAGATTTCCTATCAAAGTAGTTAATCTACCATAATATAACTTATGAAGAGTCTTCTTTGTAAAATTAATAATATACAATTGAAAAACCTTTGAATATGGAATAAGTATGGAATGAGTTTACAAGGATGGCCTAGAATTTAGTAAACTGACACCCAATTTATCCACATGCTTTAAAAAAAAAATCTTATAAATACATTTGCAAACCATCTAGTTTTGAATATAGAGATGACTTATAAAATCTAGTACTTCCTACTTTCCATTCAACCATGGATAGACATAAGAAAACAAAAAAGAAAATTCGTAGTCTACTTTTCTATTCATTCACTGATAAGAAAAATTATTACGGTCGACTTTTCCATTCATTCAAAGGCATGCACTGAGAAGATCCGACAAAAGTCATTAACGTAATTCAATTGAATGCCGCAAATGACAATATTCGTTAGCAGAAGATAACAAAATCCAATTCAATACCGCAGATGACAAAATATAACTCTGTTTACTTCTCCAGTCGTTCAACAACACATGGCACTAACATTCCTTTCCACACGGCACTCCCACTAGCTATAATTTTCACTGATTTCTGATCGGCTTTTTTCATTGAAAGCCAAGATACACGCATTTTAGTTTGCGGAAGACATGGAATCTACGCTTTCATATTACAGAGTTGCACTTGCAATCATAACAGTGTCATGTGGCCTCTTCTGTTTCATCGCTTATCCTGCAATTGCGTGCCCCTTCACTGAAAGAAATCTTCTACTGGACTTCAAGGCAGCAGTTTTAGATGAGGATGACAGACTGAGTTCCTGGCAGGGTTTCAATTGCTGCGCTTGGACTGGAGTAAGTTGTAACCTTCACACAGGCCATGTTTCTGGACTTGATTTGGGGGGATACGAGTTAGAAGGTCGCATGGATTCTTCATCGGTCTTTGAACTTGGAGAGTTAGAGCACCTTGATCTCAATGATAACTATTTCCATGGTAGCATCACTCCACATATTGGAATGTTGAAGAAACTCACTTTTCTTGATTTGTCAGACGCTGGTTCTGATGATTTTTATATGAGTTTGGAAAGCTTATCAAATCTGGTGAGCTTGAAATACCTGTCTATTGGTGGAGTGAACCTCTCTGTAAGCAAAGGGTGGGGTGAAGCTGTTGGCAGTCTACACAACCTTCAAAAACTCCACATCTCTGGATGTGGGCTTAGCGGACCGATTCCCAATTCCCTGCTCAACCTCACCTCTCTCCTTCATCTCGATCTTTCAAATAATTCTTTGTCAGCGCAGATACCTGCTTGGTTTGAAAATGTGACTGCCCACTTGCACTCGCTTGATCTCTCTGACAATTACAATCTTGGAGGAGACATTTCTTTCATTGAACGACAAGTTTCTCCGGCCCTGACCAGCATTATTCTTTCACGGACAGCTGTGGAGGGCGAAATTCCATCTGCTATTGGGAATATGTCATCCTTGGAGAGTCTTCGTCTGTTCAATACTAGCATTGAAGGTAAAATTCCTCTTTCAATCGCCAATCTTTCCAAACTTGTTTATTTGGATCTGTTCTACAACAAGTTAACAGGATCAATCCCACCTTCGTTGGGAAGACTTTCTTCCCTTTCATACCTTGACCTCAGTCGCAACCAATTTAGTGGCCCAATTCCACGCACAATTTCAGAACTTTTTGGCTTAAAACACCTTTGGCTGAACTCCAATAGTTTAAGTGACTCCATTTCCCTTTCTCTCTTCGATAATCTCACTGGACTTGAAGATCTGTTCCTTTCCGACAATCGACTAATTGTGAGTAGTGATTCAACATGGGTTCCACAGTTCAAAAACCTCAGGGCTCTGCGGCTATCTTCCTGCAAGTTAGATGGAATTCCACCGTTTCTAGTGACCCAGTATTACTTGGTAGAGCTGGATCTATCTGCTAACAGTATCGCAACAAATATTCCATCATGGATATGGGACTTACCCAGTCTTTACTATTTGAACCTGAGTTCCAATCAACTAACAGGGTCATTGCCATCTAGACTAACATCCATGAATCTTTCGTATCTGGATCTGCACAATAACAGCTTAGATGGTCCTCTTCCTCTTCCTCCTGATGCTCATCTTTTGGACCTGTCGGCGAATCAGTTTAATGGTTCAATTCCTGCTCATATGGGTGCATATCTTTCAAATATGTGGTTCTTATCCTTGTCTAGGAATAATCTCAGTGGAGCCATTCCAGATTCTATTTGCAGTTCAGAATTGCAGGTCCTTGACCTCTCAAGTAATATGCTGAGCAGTATGATTCCTCGTCATTTAACAAGGCATTGTTCCTCTCTCAGTGTTCTAGATTTGGCGGATAATCATCTGGAAGGTAAAATGCCATTAGAATGGGGAAACCTGAAAAAGATTAATACATTGAAGCTTGCTGGGAATCAGTTGGGGGGAGTTCTTCCCTCGTCCATTTCAAATTGCGGCTCTCTGCAAGTATTGGATTTGGGAAACAATAATTTACGAGGCACCATACCCCATTGGATTGGAAAGCTGTCACAACTGCATGTGTTGGTGTTGAGGTCCAATCGTTTTCATGGCAGTGTCCCAGACCAGGTAATTGGGCTCCCAAGTCTTCAAATTCTGGATCTTTCTGGCAACCAACTTTCAGGGCCTATTCCAAGCAACCTTACAAACTTGCTTGCAATGGTCAATGCATCGCAGAGTAATCCAAACCATTTGGAAAAGGTTACTTCAGATCATACAATATATACAAATAAAATTGCAATTTCCTGGAAAAGTCGGGATGCTGAGTTTGTGAAAGTTCTCCTCATTCTTAAATGTATTGATCTTTCAAACAACAATATATCGGGGAACATTCCTCTCAAAATGGGATCCCTTAAGGGCTTGAAAACCCTGAACCTTTCAAGAAATCATTTCAGTGGCCGAATCCCAAAAACATTGGGAGGCATGGAGCAGCTAGAATCTCTGGACCTCTCGCTAAACAGGTTGGATGGCAAAATTCCGTTAGAACTTCAGTTGCTGAGTTATTTGCAGGTTTTGAATCTCTCTTACAACATGTTAGAAGGAAAAGTACCCCTTGGAGGGCAGTTCCTTACCTTTGGGGAGCCATCCTACTTGGGTAATCCTAGGCTAAGTGGGATTCCATTTAGCAATACGACAGTCTGCAACAACTCTTCTGGGTATGAGAACTGCACAAGCATTGAGACAAGGGGTGAAGCGGAGAATTCAAATGATGAAATGATAGGATGGGCAGTCGGACTTGGATTGAGTTGTGCTTTGGGATTCTCTATTGTGATCGGAATATTGACATTCAATAAGAGGGTAAGAAAGAGAGTCTTCAATTTGTATGATGATGTAATTTTAGCAGTTGATCGCTGTATAACAGGGAATTAGCTGAGACTAGATACTATTGCAAAGAGGCTTGGGTTAGTATATAGACAGTTTTCTGCTAGAATAATATGGTCACTGCATCTTTGCACGCATCAGGCGAGCTAGAAATTACTGGTTATACTGATCACTTAAACATTTGTTTGAATGCATTATATATGTAATTGCAAGTAAGCGTTTTTTAATGTGTAATTTACAACAAGAATTTAGAAGAAAATAAGTATCCGATTTTACATTATATGAGAAAGATGTCAGTTGTTTCAGGGAGCTTTATAAGTGCTTTAAACTTTAGTTGTAACTTTGTTTAGTATCATTATATATTTTATTTTTCATTGCATAGTCTTTATTTATTCATTTTGGTTCTAAAGTTTCATTATATTTCTTCTCACATTAATTTATTGGTTCTTATATATTAATGTAATTCAGTTTCGATCAATAAAACAAATGTGTAAAATATAGTTATAGGAAATAAAATTGTATTAAAGAAATCAGATTTCCACAATCCATAGATATTATTTAACAACTTTTTGGATAGATCGTGTAGGAGTTTTTCCATCAACGTTCGGATCACACTCTGCGATCGATTATTTTTTATCAAAATTGTCAAACACATAGAGAGATTTACTGGGTGTCTACTTTGGGTGGAATTAAATTATAAATCAACTTTAACTACTGAAAACTACTCCTAACTTATATACCACTATGTACTAACTTTAACTTCCAAGGATTACAACTCAAAAAGAATAATTTTTAATGCTAAAACGTGCCCTAAAAACAATAATTTCTTTGTTGAATTCCTCTGTGTCTCTGCTTCACCACTTGTCTCAATACTTGTGTAGTTCTCATAGCTAGAAGAGTTGTTGCAGATTGTTGTATTGCTAAATGGAATCCCACTTAGCTTAGGATTGCCTAAGTAGGACGACTCCCCAAAGGTACTTTTGAACATGTTGTAAGAGAGATTCAAGATCCGCAAATAACTCAGCAACAGAAGTTCTAACAAAGTTTTTCCATTCAACCTATTTAGAGAGAGGTCTAGAGACTCTAGTTGCTCCATGTGCCCCAATTTTCTTGGGATTCGGCCATTGAGATGATTTCTTGAAAGGAAAAATGTAGTCGCATCATATCTATATAATAAAAAAATATTTATTCATTATTAAATTATTGTGTGAATGTAACATCAAATTTTTTCAAATAATTCAATCTTATACAGTGTAAAAGTATATAATAATAAATTTTGTTTGTTATTACATAGTCAACAATAACAATACGTCACCTAGATTATGCATAGATTGTGTATCTTGACTATAAAACATCTTTTGTTTTTCATTTTTATTTTCATTTTTATAGATAAAAATGTAGTGGTATCACATCTATACAACTAAAAATTATTTATATATTATTAAATTATTGTGTGAATGTACAACCAATATTTTTCAAATCATTATCCAATATAGAAAATTACTATAAGTCATATGTTGATTGCATGGTATCATGGACTATAAAAGCACCTTTCTTTTCATTTCCTTTTACAAGTGGAAATGTAGCAGTCTCACACCTACACAATAAAGATACTTTCTATATCAATGAATGAAACATAAAGTAGATAATGATGATTTTATTATTTTCTATGTATGATTCAATGATTTGAAAAGTAGTGGTCTTACATTCACACAATAACTTTTAAAGTTTGTGGTATAATAATGAATGAAAACAAAATGTAGATCATAATAATTTTATCATTTTCTATGTATGATTCAATGATTTGAAAAGTAGTGGTCTTACATTCACACAATAACTTTTATAGTGTTTGGTATATTATTGAACACACGAAAAAGTAGTGGTCTCACATCCAAACAATCACATTTACCATTTTCTATGTATTACTAAATGAGTAGAAAAGTAGCAGGCTCATACCCACATAATAATCTCTACCATTTTTTTTTGTTATTATTGGACAAGTGGATAAATTGTGTGATGGTTTTGGATATCAAATTCTAGGCCCTCCTTGTAAACACATTGCAAATTAAGATGTTTTAAGAATTTTGTATTATTAACTCTACAAAGAAAACTCTTCTTTAGGTAAGTTACATTATGATAGATTAACTACTTTGAAACGAAATCCCATTATTGTTATAGTGATTTATTTTAGTGTTTAGAATTAGAAATTCAATTTTAAGTTTTAAAATTAAGATGTTATTAGTTCTTTTCAAGGTAAGAATTCTAATGGATTGGATGCATTCAACTTCTTTTATTAACTCAAAAAATGAATGTTACAATAAAGAAATTTGAAAAATAATCCTATACTTTGTCTTTAATTTTCTATTTTAAATAATTATATTATTTAATAATTTCTCTTTCTACTAATTCTATTGTTAATATTTAGTGCCCTTATTTTAAAAAAGATTTGTCTTAAAGCATTTGATTCACTTAATCAAATGTCAATCGAGTATTAATTGCTTGAATGACAAGAGCACTATTGTATATGTCATAAATTTTGACCTTATTGTGTATTTTTTGATTCCAGGTGGAGGACCACCTCCATGGTCATTGCAAAAACAAAAAAAAACTCATTGATGTTTTTTAATAGTGAAGATAGTAAGTTTTCTCTAGTCATAAAAGGAACTAAGATATAATATCAAAGATCACTAAAAATCTACTCCCCAAAAAGTAATGATATCACCATAACATAGGATTTTATGATAAATAATGTATCATGATAAATGTTTTATCCAAAACAAAGAAAAAGAAACATCTACACAAAGTCATCCTAATCCCATGACCCTACAATATTATTACTACATTATGCTTTGTCACAATCGAAGACTCCTAATGGAGGTTCAATTGGGCTCATTGGTCACATCCCATGTTGGCTCTTCATTCTAACTTGGGCTTTATTGGTTATAGCCACCACTTGTTCCTTTGTAATGCATTTTTCTTTCAGAAAATGGTCCAACTTCTTTCATTGATTTTTTATAAAAATTACAATGCTTTATATTTGTGGATAAATTGTCAACCCTATTAATGTTTTGAATGATGATGAATAGTGTTATAGATAAGATATGCTTGACAAAATAAATTAATAAAATAGGAGATATTTTCAACAAGTTAAATTGTGATAGCAATATCACGACTCAACTAAGTAGTTTTTAGTCGAACTAATTGAACCATGTAGCAATAACACAAAACAAATTAATTTGAAATTTATTTATGCAATCTATGTACAAATTTTAGATAAAATTTTTGATGCAGGGGCATTCTTGGTACTCGGTGAATTTGCATGGAGGTGTGGTATTTTGGTCGGTGTTACTCAGTTGCAGCCTTAACCGACAGTCTCGATTATTGAAGGAAGCTCGGTCACTAAAGGAACTTGGTAATCTCTGGCGCTCGCTGAAAGTATTACTCAGCAATGCCTGTGATGCTTGGTCGACACTGGTGCTCAGCAATGCCTGGCATGCTTGGTTATTTGACTTTTTCTCGGTAGTTTTGGTTTACTGGCTGGAGTTCTGTGTGATTTATTGGGCCAACTTGGTGCATTTATTTGTTGTAGCTGTTGTTACAGGCTGACATGTTGAAGGATGGAACTACAAAGAGATAGAGAAGATGAAGGTGAAATGAAGATCAATCGATGGAGGTTGATGGTGACAAAGTTGAAAGCTAAGTTCATACCTGCTAACTATGAGCTTGACTTATTTAAGAAGTTACAGAATCTGAAGCAGAAGGAATTATCTGTTGAAGATTATACCGAGGAGTTCTAGAAGCTTACTATTCAGTCTGGACACAGAGAACTTGGTAAGGAAAAGGTAGCTCAGTATGTGAATGGTCTAAGATTCAATATTCAGGATGAGCTTGGTATGCTGAAGATTGATTCTGTTGAAGATGCTTATTAGTATGCTCTGAAGGCAGAAGATAAGTTGAAGAGGAAACAACATGGTAAATCCCAAGGGAAGGAGAAGATTGATCACTCAGTGAAGGATAAACCAACTGATGCAGAAGATGAACAGAAACCTATAGAACTGAAGAAGAGGATAGGTAGAGTTATCTTTAAGGGTACTTGTTATAACTGTGGAGAGGAAGGACACCATTCTTTTGAGTATACACAGAAGAAGCTTGGTGACCGACGAACTATTGTGGTGAATGAGAACATTTAGAATGAAACTAAATCAGAGAGCTTGCTGCTTTGGCAAACATTGCTCGGTACAAAGGAGAAACCTTATCAGAGGAGTAACTTGTTTAGGACCCGATGCAAGTCTGGAGGTAAACTCTGTGATGTTATTGTTGATAGTGGTAGTACTGATAACCTTGTTGCTAAGGACATGGATCAGAAACTTGGTTTGGATAGAATGAGACATCCACACCCTTATAGGATTGGTTGGTTGCAAGATGATCATGCTCTGGAAGTAAGGGAACAATGCTTCATTGATGTTCAAATTGGCCAATATAAGGATCTTGTGTTAAATGTGATTTTGTGGAGATGAATAGTTGTCATATATTGCTCGGTAGACCTTGGTAATTTGATTGCAGAGCTATGTATGATTGTGTGAAGAATGTTTTTACTGTTGAGAAGGATGACATAAAGTTTTCCCTGATGCCTTTGCTGGATACAACACTCGGTAGGAGAAGCCTAAGTACCGGCAGCCAAGTTGAGTTGGTGGATCCTGAGAAAATGAATGATTAGTTTGGAAAACAGACCCGTGTATTGTCAAGAAAAGACTTGAAAAGACAAAGGAAGCTAAAGTGGAAGAGTCTGGAAAGTTAAAAGATGGAGGACTTGTATGTGAAGAACCAGTTCAAGATTTATGTGCTGAATCCTAGAAGATGTTCTTCTCACATATGAACATCTTTCGAACCTGGGGTGTCTGATGCAGGGGCATTCTTGGTACTCAGTGAATCTGCATGGAGGTGTGGTATTTTGGCCAGTGTTACTCAGTTGTAGCCTTAACCGATGGTCTTGGTTATTGAAGGAAGCTCGGTCACTGAAGGAACTCGGTAATCTCTGGCGCTTAGTGAAAGTATTACTCGGCAATGCCTCTGGTGCTCAATCAACACTGGTGCTCAGCAATGCTTGGCATGCTCAGTTATTTCACTGTTGCTCGATAGTTTTGGTTTACCGACTAGAGTTCTGTGTGATTTGTTGGGCCGACTTGGTGCATTTATTGTTGGTAGTTGTTGTTACAGGCTGACATGTTGAATTAAATGTATGTAAGGCTATTTTGAAGCTAACTTGTATGGCATTTAATATTTGTTTGTAGGAGTTAAGGGTTTCATCCAGCTAACTTGTGGCTAATGATTAGTATTTAAGGGGTGTTTGGGTAGATGTTTTAGCACATGACGGGTGATCAACATCACAACAGACATCAGTTTGGATGTGCTGGAAGAGCTAGAGTTGGTGTAGTTGTGGAAAAGATCTTGCATGATCTTGCAGATCAGATTGTTATTTGATAGTTTGTAGTTGTAGAGCTAGTGGTTTGCACACTCGGAGTCAATGAGATTGCTTGGAGGCTTGCGAGCTCAAGTTTAGATTTGCCTTAGGGTTTTCATGAGTTGTTGATTATTTTCAGAGCTGAACTAGATGAGATTGTATTATATTTGTATGGATCTTGAAGAACTTCTTACTATTTGTAATTGGCCCTAACCCAAAAGTCCTTACAACTGGGCATGTTAATGAAAATTGATTTGAAACATCTTGTTGTATTGAGTTATCCGCTAGGTAATTCTGAAGCTGCAAGGTTTGGAATGTCCTTAATTGGATCCACCATCCTTGACTGCGTCAATTTTTTAATACATAACTCTTTTTATAAAATTTGAATTGTATTAATATATATTGAAAAGACATATGTGACTAAAAATTCTATGCAAGTCTATATGTTGAGGTAAGATGTGTACCTTCTTATCTTGAAAAAATCTTATACACCATATTTTTAAAGAAACTTAATAAATATTTTTAAATAGTATGAATCTATTCTTTATTTATAGGTTGTTGTAAACCGAAATGAAGAGAAACATGTTTAGTTTGGTGTGGTGTGTTCATAGAAATAAAATGTATGTAGTGTTTCTCATGTCTATAACATATTTATTTTTCATATTTGCATATGTTTTTTTGTGCATCATCTTTTAAGATTTTGATTCTCAATGAATATTTTTTAAAAATATATATATTTCCTATTCTTAATATTGTTTACAAAAATAGTGGTTTTGCACAAATCAATATAAAATCCCTCTGTATAATTTTATCCAATTCTTGTAAAATTTAGTCATAAGTCCTTGAGTTTATTTAGAAGGCTTTTGGTAGTCATAATTAAGAAAGTTGCAAACCTAAATAAAATCCAACTATTTGCACCTGTCGTCAACATACATTGTTTTCCCCTCACAAATTACTATTAGATATCATTGTTAGAAAAATGTTTTCCTTGATGTCAAAGGTGCTCATAATTTTTCTATCATTGGTGTCAAGGTATCTAAAAGAGTACAAGACATCAAGGAGAGCGCAATTATTATCATGTCTATAGCTAAGCATTTGAGTTCTAGAAAAAATAATGACATGTTTTTGATAGATAAAAGCAGCAGAAGGGTGCTGGCCCGTAGAACAAAAGATTAGAAGCACATTAACATCATGTTAATGTGACCAGTCAAGCAGCAGTCACAGATTAACAATATGAGTAGTTCTAAATCTGCCCCTATCAAAAACACAAGTCACCTTACTAAACATACGAATTAAACCAGAGTATCTAGTGCTAGCAGTATCACGTAAAGTATCAAGTAAAGTATCATTAAAAAGCCACATAGGGCTAACCAGAGAGTAATGAAAACTAGTAAACACCCCACTAACAAAATAGGGGAACCTAGGGCTAAGCCCTTTCAAAATTGACCAACACATAGGAAATCGAACTAGTTATTTCCACCCAACTGCTTAGACATCAGTGTAGTCGCCCATTCTTCCTGCAAGAACAGGAGGAGGTCCTTGTTGTCATCATTCACTTCCAGATTGCCACCCGCTAGCTTATCATGCAAATGACAAAGAGTCATCGCCGAAGCGTGCATAATCTTCAAGCCAAATTTATTGGTTAGCCTGTATTGGTTCATCAGGGCCTGCATACTATTCTTGATCTCAGCAATCTCTTTGTCCAACTTCTCAAACCTCCTCTTAAGAGTCCCTTTGAGCTTGTTTTTATCCTCCGAGGCTTTAGTGTTGTGAACAGGGGAAGGGGGCTTCTCCAGAGGATTGTGAGTAGGGCTAAGGGGCGGGGTAGAGATGATGGGGGTTTCCATGGTAGGTTTGGGTTCGGGAACAGAGTCATGAGGGGGGCTCATGTGGTCTTCCGAGGAATCATTCATAGACTCAGTGGACTGGGAGTCCTTGTTGGACATGGAAAGCTCTTTAGTCATTGTTTCCAGAAGTTTAGTTTTGCATTGCTCTTTGGCCAGTCTGTTAGACCTCCTTCAACCCGATCCACTCAAATCCACCTCTAGGCTGACCTAGCTTTCCATTAATTTTCTTTTCTTGGCCTTACAGTCGATCTCTGGGGTACTATCATCCTCCTTCCTATCTTTAATATCCTCAAACTCAGAAACATAAGACACTTCTTGGGCATCCTTCCTGATGAATGGATTTTTGACACATTTCTTCTAATTCTTACCCTCTTTGGTGCCAGGAATAGCCTCCTGGGTAATACGGACGGACTGAGAGAAGGACTAGGTGGGGTTTTCATTTTTGGCCAGGGAATCCTCCTGAATCATTTCCTAGATAACCAGGGGGGGTTGAGGGGCCGGACAAATGGCTTTGTGGAATTGGTAAAGGTAGAGAAGGAGGCCCTGGTGAAGGATAGGCATTTGCTTATCAGGGTTCTCCTTGATATCAAGGATATTGCTTTCAATGGAGTGCAGAAGAAAGAAGGGGATGGATATTAAATCCTTGTTTCTCACATGGTTTAGAAATGAAAGATGGTAATAGTAAAAGACAGTGAACTTACCTTCCAGAGTGAAGTATTTCATTATAATGAGGCAAAATTTCAACCAGAAATCTGGAAGCACCTCCCTGATGAAAGCCCCCTGCTTTTTCACCGGCAGCTCACCGTCCTTGAAGAATTGGTTGAGGCTAGTAGGGTTCGGAGTTTGACTGGTTTTCTTGTATTTTCTCCCCTTCATAGATAGCCCAGTCGTCTTAGCTATCACTTCCTCGTTCAGCTGAAAGTGAATGCCGCCAACAGAGACACTTTTGTTATTCCAGGACGACACAAACTGTTTGGATATTCGTTCGTCATGCCCACATTTCATTCTCTCCATGAAGCCCCAAATGTCGCTCTCCTTGCAATAATGAGTCACCAGCGCATCAGAGGTGAAGGACTCGTCAATTTTATCGGGCTCAATGCAGAGAGTGTTGCCTCCCATTTCAACTTTCAGACTCGCCTTCGCCGGAATGAGCTGGTAAACATAGAGCCAAGTATCTCTATAGAACTTGATAAACCCTTTGCTATTACAAAACTTTTCCGAAGATAACTTAAACAAAAATAATGACATGTTATGTTGATCTTTTAATATATGCATGACCATATTAAAAATTTATTTTAATAAAAATAATGACATGTTATGTTGATCTATTAAAATATATTTTTAATATGGTCTTGCATATATTAAAATTATTTAATATGACTCATAAAGGTCAATGAGACGATTTTGCAATCTATTGATGAGAACTAGTATGAGTGCCAAGTTGTATTGTCATAGCTCCACATTCTACCACATTTGAAAGTTATGGCTTATATTTTAGAAGTAAAGTAAAGATACATGTGAAGTATCATATATTTAAGTTTTAGTGGCTGACTACAACATACAAAAAGTTAGGAATGATAGAGTGGTCGCTAGCTAATTGAGTTGATGTTCTTAATTGATGTGCTAGAGGATTGTGATGTTTTCTCGCAGAGATGGTGTATGAATGACCATTGAGACCAGATGAACATACATACAATAACACATAGTGCCTCCCTTCATTTAGAGTAATGTGTGGATTTTTTAACTTGGCCTGTTACATGTTTGGTTAAGAGTTGTTCTTGTGGCCAACTTATGGATGCATTATTCTTGTTCTAGGCTAACATATGAATAAAATAATCACTTTAATAGACACATACACATACACATAAACATACAAATACGCCTATTCTACAAGACCTAAGTCCCTTTCTCTTTCTAACGGCGGCACAGAGTACCGTAGCCAGCCGCGTTACCATTGGTGCATGAAGTCGAGCTGTGGTTACTTTTCTTTGCCAAACCGGGCGACCTCACAGTCCGTGGCAAAGAGATCAGACACTGCAAACTTATCATCCGCTTCCATAACAGCGCCCACCTCCACGGGGCTCTTAAACCCAGCCGAGTACGTCTGCCCCAAAACGCCGGTCACATGAGGGCTGAGGTGGAAGAACTTAAAACTCAGTTGCAAGTGCGCGAAGCAGTCGTCTTCCGTAATCTCGAAGCCATATTGGACACTAGACTCCTCGGCCGTTACGGGAACAACCCAGGCCGTTACACTGAACATGTCAGCCACTTGCAGTTTTACAGAATTAACATTGAGGACACGTATGATCTTCACTGGGCTCAGCCGGTCCTCCCAGTGGGCGCCTTTGAGGGGCGGGAGTAGGACGCTTCGTCCATCGACAACGAGAGTGAGCCGGTCCACGCCGCTTTCCCAGCGACCCACTTTGTTGGCCCCGAGGTAGATCTCATGGGATCCGAAACGCACGCCGATGGACTTTACCCACGTCAGATCGTGCTTCAGCTCTGAAACAAATACAAAAATTCTAATACAGTTAAATTGATCTATTGATTTACTAAATTACAACTTCAGTGATAATGATGCATTATGGACTTAAAACTAATACTTAGTACTCATTGTAGCTAGGTGTTGCTTACAGAGATGAAAAATGAAAAATTAGAGTATTACTCCAACTCAAATATGTCTAATCATAGAGTTTCCTCCAAGATTAAATTCACTCAATTTATAAAGAAGATTGTAAACTATAAAACATGTCTCAATAAATTTAACTGATATTACTAAATATTCCAAGAAGGTCTTGCTCCTGGGTTGCGCCCTTGCCCATGAAGTGGGCGTTGATGTGCAGATCCGAGTCGGAGACAAGGCAGAAGTCGCGGTCCTTTTTGCCGTGGAAATAAAACATTGTGCCATCCCCACCTATGAACCTTGGGTCGTGGCACACCGCACCAGGCTTGTCACAGACTGCAGACAAACTTGCTTCAGCCGGGGGTGCTGCAGACAGAGATGCTGCAGATAAAGCACTACATATTAGATAAATTCAAAGATATCCAACAAAACAATCTGTCTAGGTTTGTTGTAAACATTAGTATTATCAATTTTGTGGCTTACCGGAGTTGCCCTTGTAACATTTGGCCTTGCAGCGCCTGCAATTGACGTAGCAACTCTCGGGACAACCCGAAGGACAGTGTTGGGTCAGTCCATAGCAATTTTTATATTTAGAATTTGTACAATAAGCAAACCATGCCCTGGCTTGTGCTGCAACCGCTGCACAGACCATGATAAACATAATCCATTTTATAGACGCCATTGTGGATTTCGCCTCCGAGAATTTTAATCACTACCATACGCTGTAGCTGGATTTATAAATAGGAAAGGAAAGGGCAACGAAAGGTCCACGCACACTGGATTTAATTCATGATGAGATAGATTGAATTTTATTCATAATCTGTAAAAACAAGCTGGTGTAAGGTGAGACATTGATGAGTAGAAATTGTGTGTATCGGAATTAATTTACCCATTATCAAGAATAAAACTCAGTTCTGTAAGATAAGAGGTTATGGTAGGTTGTCATGCTCTCAAACAGTTTCATCAAACGTCTACGTCTTTCAGTTATTTGAATAGAACTTTGAGGGCTTAGTCCCCTTTGTTCTTAAGCTTAATTCATTGTTATCCATCAATTTTCTTTAGAAATTCGATGATTCTTACCACAAGTACATATAAACTCTCGAGTAAATTAGAACAATGATAATTTGTTTTTTGTTACGTATATGTGAAATAGCAATGTGATGTGATTAATGTCTGCCATAACAGTGTACGATGGTCACAACGATTTATTCGTTGATGGGTCAGTTTCCGTATTACTTGATTTACTCATTGATGGATCCCACCCGTAATAATTTGTGTTATTATTATATGCATAAGTTGTCCCATTTAAAGGATAAGGTAGGACCATGGTAGATTTGTTCATTACATTTTGAAAGGAACGTTGAATTATATTGAATCAATCATATTGTTTTCATGTAAACATAAAATTATTTTTATTGTTATATTCTTATTATATTATTATTACATGCTTTAATATCTACAATTAGCACCGGTACAGGCTAAGCTCTCTACAAAACGTACTAAAGATTTTAAAAAAAATATCGAACTTTTTAAAAAATCTTTTCGTAACTATTTTCTTACTAAATCATTAGAATACATTTCAATATCTACAACTAGCACTATTAGAGGCACCTAAATAGTGTTGAGTTCAAACCTTCTTCAATACAAACAAAAAAAATTGTCAATTTCAAAACATTTATTTTATTGTAAAATATATTTAAGATCTATAGTATATTAATACCTTTAAATAATTTTTACCAACTAGATTCTTCTTTTCTCTCATGTCTAGTTTTTTTAATATATTGCTACAAACTACCAAATTTGATTAACTCATATGTCAATGATCCATTCACTAAGGAGCACATCTATTTAATTCTACACTTAGTCACCTAAAAGATAAGAGATATTTTTAAAAAAAATTCTAGATGATAAAAGAAGTTTTATAAGAAAATAAATCTAAGCATTAAAATCAAGAAAAGTTAAGAGCCTTGGAAGAAAAATAGAAAGATAAATTAAAAAAGATAATTTTTGTCACGTTTTTCATTATATTGAGTGGTCAAGGACCCCAACCCATTATATATCAATAAAACATTAATAAAAAAATTCAAAAAGAGGGCTTGGAGATCATGCCCATGGAAACCAAGAAGAGTTCACCAACTAAACTAAACTAATAGAGTTCCACATTAAACAAAAAAATTAACAAAGTTCACCAACTATACTAAAAATAACTTAAGAGACAACAATTAGGAAACATCTAACAACCAATAACAACATTGGAGAAAACTACATAGAACTCAAGAAATTTAGCCCAATCCTTCAATCAACTACTCCAAATCCATTCCCCAACAGGAAGAGGCATCGTTCTTGTTTCCTTTGGCTTTCTCCTCCTCATGTCCAGTGCCACTTTTATCTTCTTCCTCCTCTTAGTTTTTATACCCGCTATCACAATGCTTATTGCTACACATTATATCATGTTTTTCTTTATCCTAACTAGAAATTACATTATTCTCAATCGATTTCCTTTTTTTTTCACATTTGAGTACTTCTGGGGGCTCAACTTGATAATTAAAAATTGCACCCCAATCCTCAAATTTTGTAGTTCTATCACATACCACTCTTGGAACTCCTTAACTTCTCAGCCAGTAAATTATGTTCCTCTTCCTCATCCTCCCCATTGAAGGGAAATGAGGGAATCTTATAAATCTATCTGACATAAGTATGCACATCTCATATCTAATGATTTATTTAATAGATTTTTGTTAGTGTAATTATTTGATTTATTTACACTCAGGCTTATTAAGTCTACTTAGTCATACATTTTCATTTGACACTTGTCTACGCAAGTTGTCATTGTTTAGGAGTTTTTTTATAGAGGTGTATAGAGAGGCATCGATTCCATTTTGACACCTCATCCTAGGTTTGTGGGAGGCAACTTGCCACCACTCATTGAGTGTTGGGTTTGACTTTTGATTCAACCCAATCACTCGTATTATATGCACTCTTCTTCTCCTTTGATTATTCTGTCAATAAAAGGTCAACTTTGTGCTCATTTGTTGTTGTCTTTCATTATTATGTCTTGCAGATCTTGGAGAAATATACATGGTATCAGAGGAAAATAGAGATAGTTGTAAGCCTACAACATAGGATTTTCTGATCATGGAAGGCTATGTTCCCATCTTTATCAGTGTTTTTAAAGGACAACAGACCCCCGGGTCATGGTAGTCTTCTTTTTCCGCAATGAGATCGTCACATACCATGACATAAGACTCTCTATGACGCTTTGGAGGTTGTTGGCACATATCATGGTAGTAGCTCTGTGTTTTTTTATTAAAAAAAAACCCCCTTTATCTGACTCTTTTCAGGGGCATCAACTAAGTGAAATTTTGTTAAACCCTTGAGGTGACTTTTGTCTAGTAGCCCTTGGTCACATGGATTTTTAGCCCCAGTTCTTTCCTACCCCAAGGGGCTTAACTTTGCTTTCTCTTTTATTTTGGCAAGTTATATTTTTTTGAGATGATTTAAAAAATTTTACCACTAAAATTGTTTGGAGGAGGATTAATTTTTTAAAGATATAAAATTCTTTTCCTCATAACTTTTTCTCCTTGACTCAAAATTTAGTTCCTTTTAATGCAAAAGTGCATATTTTTTATTCATGAATCCAATAGACACACTCACACACTATTATTATAAAGTGTTATTTTCAATATGTTTTGGGGTTTGATTAGATAACACTCTTTCTATAAAGTGCTAAAACAAGGGGGGAAAGGTAATCAAGGGTGGCTTGTGTATTTTTCCATTTTAAAATTTGTTGGTTCAAAGTGATCATGTCTCTCACAAAAAATATCTTACTAGTAAGACTTATTTACTCTTATCTTCTTAACCTCACTTAGGTTAGTTTAGACATTTTCACACCTCATGTGGTGGAGACAAGTATTGAGACAACTTAGCATGTTAGTTACAAGCTTGAGTTAAAATTTTCATTTCAAATGACAAGTGTTCCTCTTATGGAGGGGTTTTAACAGATGTATCCAACCTTCTCATCCTTGCCTATATACATGCAAGGCTATTTGTATTTACATGCACTCTTAAACATATCAATTTTTGAGTCACTATTATTCTTATTTTCT
Organism: Chamaecyparis obtusa; assembly: GCA_027943335.1. Lineage (NCBI taxonomy): Eukaryota > Viridiplantae > Streptophyta > Pinopsida > Cupressales > Cupressaceae > Chamaecyparis > Chamaecyparis obtusa. The sequence continues at coordinate 605,346 of BSBK01001273.1, read as the reverse complement.
ATATTGTGCTTCTTTTTATCTCTTTAGATCTTGGTAGATTTTACACTTCTAAAAAACTAATACAATCACATGTATTACTATGTAATAAAATAAAAAATAGACATGATTGATTTTCCACAATTAAAACCTTAGAGGAGAGTGATTGAAAATTACAACTCTAAGAAATTTTAGCAACATTACGACACATGTTTAATACTCTAGAAACATAAAAATAGAAGAATGAGATGGAAGAGAAAAATATAGATATAACTGTGGAAAACCATTTCAAGTAAACAAAACCACACTCTAAAACATAAATCCATTGTATTATTCAACAACAACTTACAATACATTTTTAGTATCTAAGCCTTTACATGGAGATTTACATCTTGTTGGACCATCCTAGAGAATATTTGACAAAATAACCCTGTGAAATGAACCTTGGAAAGTTGGATGTATTTTCATTGATGTCAACATGTATATGATGATGTTCAGATATTTAGTGTGATGTTTGGATGTTTTGATATCTGTTATGCAATTTTATATATCATATATGCAATTTTCCCAATAACACACTATGTTCAGATGAATGGTGAAGGAAGGTTACTTTAAATATAAGGATTCGTACACCTCATGGGATGATGTAGAGGTTGTATGCATGGTTCATATCAAGTCTGAGTTTGTGACATGATGAATTGATCAACTTATGGTGTTACATATGAAGACTGGTTACTTTGTTGATTATTAGTATTATAGAGTTACAGAGATATTTTTTGTGCACGTACTCAAGGTGAGATATTTGGTTGTGCAAATAGGAATGTGTTCAAGACATGGAAATTTGTCTACCATTCAAAAGGGTTTGGATTCTAATGGTCCATAAGGCATTTACAAGTATTTTAGTTGAGGATAACAATGTTCTTGAAGTTTATCATAAGGTGATGACAGATCCAATGGGTGTAACATATCTGATTGTTTGTTTGAGCTTGATGATGTCTTAGGATGATCTTGGATTATGTATCTAATGAGTTGGAAACTTAAATTGATCGAGGTGACCAAGTTCAATGGATTTAAGTTATGTTTATGAATCCTTAGTAGAATTATGAACCTAAGCCTAGTGAAAGAAGGTGTTATTATGCTCTATATGATGATGGTGTTACTGATGATGAATCTAATCAAGCTAACAAGGATGATGATGAATTTATATTAATTTTCATTAAAAAATATGATGATCCTAAGACTGATATTGTAATGACTTCTAGTGATGCTAATGATTTTGTTGAAGAGAAATCACTAGTCTCTCAAGTTGTAAAGGAAGACAAGCGGGTGATTAAGAGTGGATGCTCTCACCACATGACTAGTGACAAGAATAAATTTGTAAGCTATGATAATTATGATGGTGGTGAAGTAAAATGGGGTGATGACTCTAGTGGTAAGATCAAAGGTAGAGGTTCAATTACTTTGGATGGAAAAAATAACACTAGTGATGCATTATATGTAGAAGGTGTGAAGCATAATCTTCTTAGTGTTGGAAAGATGATGGATAAAGGCTGCGGATTTCATTTTAAGGATGACATGTGTAAGATTTGAATGACTATGTAAAGGATATTTCTATTGGATCCAAAACAAGAGGTAATATATTTCTTTTGAATAGTGGTTAGAAGACATGTTTGATAGCTCAAATAGATGAAAGTTGGCTATGGAATGAGAGATTGTGTCATGTGAAATTTGACAACATTGTTGTTATAAGTTCTACTTATATTGTTAGATACATTCCTAAAGTTAAGGAGCATGTTAATACTAGTTGCAAGGAATGCTAATTGGGTAAGAAAACAAGAGTTATGTTTAATTCCAAATCTGAAAAGTCTAGTGGTTTGGTAGATCTTGTTCATATTGACTTGTGTGGTCCTTGAAGAGTAAATTTTTTGCAAGGTGGTAGATATTTTATGTTTCTTATTGATAACTCCTCAAAGATGGTATGGGTGACCTTTTTGAAGGAAAATTCAGAAGCCTTTCATAAGTTTTAAGTCTTCAAGTCCATGGTGGAAACTGAGATAGGACTAAAGCTAAAGTGCTTGAGATCATATAGGGGAAATTAATTCACATCAGGCGAGTTCAATTAATTCTGTGAGAAGCATGACATAAAAATATATTTTTCTACTCTATGGACCCCAGAAAGGAAGAACATATCAATTATAGACATGGCTAGAACCATGATGCTTGAAAGAAATGTTCTATAGATGTTCTGGAGAGAAGCACTCAACATTGTAGTGTATACTCTAAATTGAGTATAGATAAAATGAAACATTGGTCAAATACCTTATGAACTCTTGCATGGAAATGTACCTAATGTCAAGTATTTTATAATTTTTGGTTGTAAATGTTACATTAAGAGAGATGAAGACATAGGAAAGTTTAATGTAATGAATGACGAGGGTATATTTTATGGTTATTCTACCAAGAGCAAGGCATATAGGTGTTATAACAAGAGGATAATGAACATAGTAAAAAGAACAAATGTTAAAGTGGATGAAAGCCTATTATTTGACAAAATCCTGAGCAAGTTACTACAAGCTATTAATGAAGATTTTATATATAGTTTTCATTGATGGAAAATCACATAAGAAAGGTAAATCCTAAAGAGGTAATACAAGTCATGCATACAAGAAAATAGATAAGTCATATTGGAAAATTGATGCTACTATCGATAAAGACAAAGAAGGAGAATGGTATCGGATAACTATAGTGTTATCAGTGCATATAAAATGAATAGAGCTAATTGAAATAAAGAGCCACTATCACTAAACTATAGAATGGTAAATTAGTAAATGAAGGAACATATTGCTACAACAGAGATGTGATCATCATAGAGGGAGATTCATTGAATCTAGATGAAAGACAAAGTAAAGGACACAAGTCAAGGAATTGTGGAAAATGGTTTATAGAAAAATGTGGAGAGATTGGAGTGCTGAATTTGTGGAAGGATTAGAAAATGAAAATACATTTTATGGAAGATTTGAGAGGAAGTTATATGGAACCCTAATTAGGTTTAGGTAAGTTTTAAGGCAAGGAATGATATGAAGAGATTAAGAAGAAGAAAAGAAGAGAGCAGGAGAGACAACATAGCTGGTTATTTTTGTGTGTTACCAAAAATTATAAAGTGACGATAAAAGTTACAAAATCAAAGAAGCAGAGCAATTGAGAAGCAGAGAAAGAGCTGAATGGATCTGAAAATCTTTAGGTGAAATAAATCACAGGTCAAAATCTTGTTGATTTGTTCTTAACAGTCTGGAAACATGATTGTAAAATCCTTTAACCAGGTAGTCTTTAATTGAACTTAGGAGTTCTATTTGGAACTTATTGTAAATCATTTAACTGGGTAAGTACTGCATAAGTGGGATAAAATCTCTTAATAGAGTAGTCTCTAATGGGACCCTAGATACTTCTAACAAGGTATCTGTCACTCCTAATAGGGTGAAGTTATTCAGAAGATGACATTATTGTAAGAACTTAATCAGACACCTTATTACTGTAGTGAAGAGTTGTGGGTACCATCCCCACCGTAATTTTTCCCTCTAAAAAAGGGTTTTATGCGAGACCAAAATAGTGTTTTAAGTGTTATATGTGTGAATTTTTATGTTACATGTTGATTACTTTGAAAATCTTTACATTTCAATAATAGATAACAAGTCATTTCATATCAGTACATTAATTGTTAAAACATAAGATATCAGTGAAAGTGAATTATAATTTATCATTTTATGATTGAAAGGATAAAACTTGAGAAAAGTGTATGGTACTAATTCACCCCTCCCCCCTCTCAATACCTAACTTGAATCTTTATAACAATTGGTATCAAAGCATTGGTTTTCTAGAGGAAAGTTTAACAACTTGAGAGTAGATTTTAATTATGAAAAGTTACAGGTATCAAAAGCAACTAGAAGAAGCCTTAGAACATGATAATGAATAGATACAAGATATGAAGAAAAAAATGAAGACTTCATTTGCAAAAAGAAATGAATTGTCAAAAAAGTTACAAATAAGCCTTGATTACCTTGAACAACTATCAGGAAGGAAGTGTTAATTATGAGGAAGTTGATGTTGCTATTGCAGATTTGTTAAGCAAGAACAATGAACTACTTGATGAGATTAACCAAATGAAGAAAGAACATGAAAGTCAATCCATAAGAATGACATAAGTATTAGAAAGGATGGTAACTGCTGAAAGTGCCAAAGAAATTCTTGAATTAGAAAAAGGAAAAGGAAATACTAAAGAAACTATCAAAAATAAAGAATCACTCTTGTAGAGATAAAGACAAGAGATCAAAGCACAAATTGAATAGTTAGAAGGAAATAGGTTAGAGGAACTTGCAGTTACAAGCTAAAAAATAGAGACTAAAGAAAGAGAATGGAGAACTGAAGAAGAAACTGAAAGTTAAAAACGAAATCAATGAGAGACTAAAAAAGTTTGAACAAAGCATGCAAAAAATTTATGAACAACTAAAAAGTTAGAGGAAACTTGGTGATACTATTGGATTAGGACATATCACAAACAACAAACTGGAAATTGTAGATTCATCAAAATCTAGAAGTGAACAACAAATACAGACCCCTAAAGAATCCAATTAAGGTTAGAAGCCCTATAAGCCTACCTGTTATAATTGTGGAAAATACTGTCACATTGCAAATGTTTGTAGAAGTAGACAAGTGAACGCTTCAAGAGGTACATATTTTAATGGTTATTGTTACAATTGCAATAAGTATGGTCACAAAGCCTATGTGTGTAGATCTATAATATTCAGTACCTAATATATGAGAAAAGATTTATTGGATACTGTTATAAATGCAATAATTATGGACATAAATTTGAAGAATGCAGAACTAAGATGCAACTGACAAGGAAGCTTAGAAAATTGGTGAACTATATGAGAAAAGAAGGTAACAATCAAGTGGCTGCAAGAAGTTGAGTCCCACTTTTGGGCAAAAAGTGGAAGTGTTTTCCCTTTTTTTCAAATTTCCTATCAATTGATGTCTAAATTTGAGGTACTTAGAGATTGAATCTCAAAAAAAATTAGTATATGATCTCACCCACATGATTTAACAAACCCATATGATAGTACACATAAAAATGGAGGCTCGAACTTCAGATATTTTACGGCCAAACTAATCCCTTCCAGCCTCACTGAACAAGGTCACTTAAAATTTCATATTGCTTATTCAATGTCTTCATCTTATTACCCACACAACATTATTCTTATTACTCACACACAACAATCATATGCCTATTCTACAAGACCTAAGTCCCTTTCACTTTCTAATGGTGACACGGAGTACTATAGCTAGCCGCATTACCATTGGTGCATGAAGTCG
>BSBK01001272.1:2175000-2211443 GCA_027943335.1 Chamaecyparis obtusa | reverse complement strand
TTCACCCAAAAAAAAGATTTCTATTTTTATATTCAATAAGGGCTATTTTGTGCAGAGCTGCTATTTATGGAAAGTTACTATTTTTGGTAATTTTTGTATGTGCTCAGAATGATCTGATTTCTTTCTTGGAGGTTCATTTTGGTCATATAAGTCTGGCAGTAAAGTTTCATTACCAGATCAAGTGTCTATTGGAAGATATTGAATATTTTCGGTATTGGCAACAGGGTACAGAAACTTTGAACTCAGTTTTGAAGGCTTTAGAGGCCCCGTGTGAGGTCAAAAATTTGGGTGACGAGCACTTGCGTGGGTCAAGCCTATAGAGTGCTTCGTGGCGTTTCTGAAATGGGGTTATAATAGCCGATCGAGTCAACTGGTGATGACTTATGGTCTTCGGAAGTTGGGCCACCTGAAATGGCAGAAAATAATTTTCTTCAAAATTTTTGTTCAGGTTTTAAAGGTTATCTTGACCTGACTATGATGTAATAAAATGTAAAATAAAATAATTCTAAGTTTGGTCGGCCTTATTGGCTAAAATTCTAGAACCTTCTTAGGCGGTGGAAAATTACCTATATAAGGAAGGCTGTATTATTGTCTTAGGCAGTTCAGAATAGTTCTGGGTAGTAGATCTGGGTAATAGTTTGAAGCTTTGTCCTACAGAATATTGTAAGGGAATGCCCATGTGGCTTTGCATATTGTAATTCTGAAAGTTTGTAATTCCACATTTGTGGAGATAATAAGAAGCTAATTTTTTGTTCTTGCATATTGTTGTTGTTTCTCTGTTTCTGTTATGTGTTTGTGGTATTGAGGGGAGCACCCTTCATCAAGTGGTATCCACCCTTCATCAAGTGGTATCAAAGCAGGAGTTCTTGAGTGTGTAAACAGATCCACCGACTATGAGGCAGTTTGCACCAGGACCATGGTTAGGGTTTCAAGCGCGCATCGCGAAAATGCCTCCATGAAAAAAACGTGGAGGAAGAGCTAGTGCTGTTACACTTGAGGTTAGAGAGCTGCAGAGACAAGTGCGAGCATTGCAAGAAGAGATTCATAGAGGAATGAATCTTGATGTAAGAGAAGAAAGTGATGATGAAGTGGAAGAAAATTTTGATTAGGAAGGAGAAGGCAAACTTCCGAACCCAGAAGAACAAAGGCTTTTTAAGCCCTTTCCAAGATCGGGAAGAGACCTAAGATCGAGGTTCCTACATTTTCAGGAAATCTTAACCCAGAAGAATTGATCGACTAGATCAATGAATGTGAGGAATATTTGAGTATGAAGATGTTGAGGATTCTGATAGGGTCAAATTTGCGAAGGCCAGACTAAAAGGTCATGCGAAGATCTGGTGGCAAAAAATTCAATTGGAGCGAAATAGAAGAGGGAAAGATAAAATCACAAGATGGGATCGGATGGTGGATAAATTGAAGTGATAGTTCATTCCTGTTGATTATGAGCTTGATCTACTAAAGAAAATGCAAGTTTGAAGCAAGCAGGAAGATCTATTCAAGAGTATACAGAGGAGTTCTATCGACCTCCTCATCAGAACAGGCCATGCAAAAGCTAATACGGAGAAAGTTGCCCGATACCTTAATGGGTTAAGGCCAAGCATTTAGGAGGAGTTGAATCTGGTTTGAATGAATAGTATTGAGGAGGCATACCAGTTTTCCCTAAAAGTAGAAAAGCTGAACAAGAAGTTTGAGAGAAGACAAAATGGAAGAGGTCGTGGTGGAAGATCTGCTGGACGGTCATATGGTGGCTGAAATGAAGATCCGAAAAAGAAGGATGAGGCCAGTAGCAGCTAGAATCAGAGAGGAAACAATTCCAATTGTTTCCAAGATCAGAATAATAGAGGACCAGAGGGAAGAGGTAGAGGACAAGGTTCAGGAAGAGGAGGCTTCCGTGGAACATATTTTCACTGTGGAGAAGAAGGTCATAGGGCATTTGAATGTCCTCAGCGCCAAGGTAGAACAGACAGGAGAAATGAAGGCAGGCCAGAGTTGCACATGTAGATGAAGATTGCTAGATCATCAAATTCTGAAGATGCTGAAAGAGGAGAAACGCTAATTAACAGAAGAGTCTTAGCTGAGTGGTGAGAATGAACCTGAACAAAGGAGGAGCCTATTTCGCACTAGATGAAAGTGTGAGGGTAAATGCTGTGATATGATTATCGAATAAGTAGGAAGCACTGACAATTTGGTGTCAGAGGAGATGGTGACAAATTTGAAGCTCAATAGACAGAAACACCCACATCCATATCGGATTGCCTGGGTGCAGGATGACCACAAGGTCATGGTCAGTGAACAGTGCCTGGTAAAGTTCAAGATCGGCGAGTACCAAGATGAGGTACTATGTGATATCATCCCTATGGATGCATGTCATATGTTGTTGGGTAGACCATGGCAGTTTGACAGATGTGCTGTACACAATGGCCGTGTGAATACATATTCCCTGACAAAGGATGGAGTGTGACATAAGCTAAAGCCATTGAAGGAGACCGAAGAAAAGGTGTGTGGGAGTGCAAGAATAACATTTGTTGACGGAAGAAAATTCCTAGATGGTATGAGGCATGAGCATGTGTGTTTTTCTTTAATTCCAAAAGCTTATAAAGAAGAAGTAGAGGATGTACCTGTAGAAGTTGTAGATTTGTTGAACAAGTTTTCAGATATTGTATCTGATAATGTACCTGATGGATTACCACCCATAAGGAGGATCAGTCATCAGATGGATTTGATTCCAGGAGCCAGTTTGCCAAACAAGGCAGCACCAGATGACACCCAGCAGAAAGTGAAGTGTTGAACAGACAAGTACACGAGTTATTGCAGAAGGGGTTGATTCGAGAGAGTCTGAGTCCCTGTGCTATACCAGCGGTATTAGCACCAAAGAAGAATGGAGAGTGGAGGATGTGTATAGATTCCAAAGCAATAAACAAGATCACACTCAAGTATAGGTTTCCATTGCCATGAATAGATGATATTATGGATTGTTATGAGTGGAGTTGTGTATTTTTCAAAGATAGATCTGAAGAGTGGATATCACCATATTTGGATCAGAGAAGGAGATGAAGGAAGACTGCTTTCAAGACAAAAGAAGGACTGTATGAGTGGTTAGTCATGCATTTGGCTAACCAATGCACCGAGCACTTTTATGTGGCTCATGACTGAGGTTCTGAAAGAATTTTTGGTAAGTTTGTCATTGTTTACCTAGATGATATTTTGATTTTTAGCAAGACATTGGAGAACATATGATGCATATTCGTATGGTGTTTGAGAAGTTGAGAGATGAGAAATTGTTGATTAATTTGAAGAAGTGCATTTTTGTGAAGAAAGAGTTAGTGTATTTGGGATTTGTAGTTTCAGAAGAAGGTCTAAAAATGGACCCAGAGAAGGTACAGGCTATCCTTGAATGGCCTACTCCAAGGAGTGCTACTGAGGTAAGATCTTTTCATGGTCTAGCTAGCTTTTACAGAAAGTTTATCAAAAAATTTAGCAGTATTTTGGACCCCTTGACTGAAACAATGAGAGGGGATAGAAAAGAATTTAAGTGGACTAATCAGGTAGAAAAGAGTTTTCAATTGTTGAAACAAAAAGTTACAGAACAACCTGTTTTAGCCCTTCCAAATTTTAATAAGGTGTTTCAAGTAGATTGTGATGCTAGTGGTACTGCAATAGGGAGCTGTTATGAGCCAAGAAGGTAAACCTGTTGCGTATTTCAGTGAGAAGTTAAATGATGCCAAGAGGAAGTATTCTGTTTATGATCAGGAATTTTATGTTATAGTTCAGGCATTAAAGAAGTGGAGACATTATCTGCTTCCTAAGGAGTTCGCTTTGTATACTGATCATCAAGCTTTGCAATATTTGAATAGTCAAGGAAAGTTGAATCAGAGGCATTTGAAATGGGTTGAGTTTTTGCAGAGTTATACATTTGTTTTGAAACACAGGAGTGGAAAGTCTAACAGGGTTGCAGATGCTCTTAGTAGAAGGCAACTATTGCAGACAGAAATGCAGATTGAAGTGGTTGGGTTCAAGGAACTCAAGAATTGTATCTAGAGGATCCTGATTTTGGTGAAGCTTGGAAAGCTTGTAAAGAACCTGTTACTCTAGACAGAACGAAGTGGCCTAGATTTCATCATTCAGGATGATATGCTATTCAGAGGGAGTCAGTTGTGCATTCCCCAAAGCTCTATGAGGGATAATCTCATCAAGGAGAATCATAGCAGTGGATTGGCTGGACATTTTGGTGGAGATAAAACTCTTTCTTTGGTTAGTAAAAATTATTATTGGCCACAGTTGCAACAAGATGTCAAGAATTTTGTACAGAGTTGCCGAGTATGTCAGATGGTGAAGGGAGTGAAGTAGAATACAGGGTTGTATCAGCCATTACCTGTACCAGAGAAGCCTTGGGAGGATATTAGTATGGACTTTGTTCTTGGTTTGCCAAGGACACAGCGGGGACATGATTCAATTTTGTGGTAGTTGACAGATTTTCAAAGATGGCACATTTTATTCCCTACAAGAAGACTAATGATGTTGTTCATGTAGCAGAATTGTTTTTCAGAGAAGTAGTGAGACTACATGGTTTGCCAAAGACTATAGTTTCAGATAGAGACACTAAGTTCGTTGGATATTTCTGGTGTACATTGTGGAAGAAGTTGAAGATAGATTTGAAGTTTAGTTCATCACATCATCCACAGACTAATGGATAGACAGAGGTGGTGAATAGGAGTTTGGAAAATTTGCTGAGATGTTTGGTTGGAGATAAGCCAACAGGATGGGATTTGATTTTACCACAGGCGGAATTTGCATACAATAATTCTGTCAACAAGAGCACTGGTAAATCACCATTCCAGATTGTATATGGAAGTAGTCCAAGAAATGCATCTGAATTGAAGAAGATAGATAAAGGAGAAATAAGTAGTGCTGAAGCTGAGGATTTTGCAGAACACTTGAAGAACATCCATGGGGAGGTGAGGAAGCATATTACCAAGATGAACGCATAGTATAAGGCTAAGGCAGATGAGAAAAGGAGGTATAAGGAATTTTAGGTTGGTGATGAAGTCATGGTTCATTTGTGAAAGGAGTGGTTTCCAGTTGGTACATATAACAAGATGAAAATGAAGAAGTTTGGACCATGTAAGATACAGAAGAAACATGATTTAGGAAATGCATACGAGGTAGAATTGCCTACTGAGCTACATATTTCACCAGTGTTTAACATTTCAGATCTGACAGAGTATCATGAAGGAGGGTGTTGAAGATGAGATCACAGTAGCATAGTGGAGTATTCTAGCAACTAGTTCAGACACTAAGGAGATCGAAGATATACTGGATAGTCGTGTTGGTAGAAGCACAAGGAATAGGACATATGAAGAATATCTGGTCAAGTGGAAAGGATGACCTGTTGAAGATTCATCATGGCTGACAAAGGAGGAGGTTAGCGTCTTGATTTTCCTCTGCACACCTGAGTCGTGATAGGGTCACTTCTCAAATTACCCTGGGTGTCTGATGTAGGAGCATCGTGGGTGTAAGAGCAATCTTGCATCACCCAAAAAAAATATTTCTATTTTTATATTCATAAGGGCTATTTTGTTCAAAGCTGATATTTATGGAAAGTTACTATTTTTGGTAACTTTCATATGTGCTCACAATGATTGATTTCTTTCTTGGAGGTTCATTTTGGTCATATAAGTCTGCCAGTAAAGTTTCATTGCCAGATCAATTGTATATTGGAAGATATGAAGATTTTCGGTATTGGCAGCAGGGTACAGAAACTTTGAACTCAGTTTTGAAGGCTTTAGAGGCCCCGGATGAGGTCAAAAATTTGGGTGACGAGCGCTTGCGCGGGTCAAGCCTGTAGAGCACTTCGTGGCATTTCTGAAATGGGGTTATAATAGCCGATCGGGTCAACTGGTGATGACTTATGGTCTTCAGAAGTTGGGCCACCTGAAATGGCGAAAAATAATTTTCTTCAAAATTTCTATTCGGGTTTCAAAGGTTATCTTGAGCCGACTATGATGTAATAAAATATAAAATAAAATAATTCTAATTTTGGTCGGCCTTATTGGCTAAAATTCTGGAACCTTCCCAGACGGTGGAAAATTGCCTATATAAGGAAGGCTATATTATTGTCTTAGGCAGTTTAGAATAGTTCTGGGTAGTAGATCTGGGTAATGGTTCGAAGCTTTGTCCTACAGAATATTGTAAGGGAATGCTCATGTGGCTTTGCATATTGTAATTCTGAAAGTTTGTAATTCCACATTTGTGGAGATAATAAGAAGCCAATTTTTTGTTCTTGCATATTGTTGTTCTTTCTCTGTTTCTATTATGTGTTTGTGGTATTGAGGGGAGCACCCTTCATCAATATATATATATATATATATATATATATATATATTATATATATCTATATATATATATATATATATATATATATAATATATATATATATATGTATATGTATATGTATATGTATATGTGTATGTGTATGTGTATGTGTATGTGTATGTGTATGTGTATGTGTATGTGTATGTGTATGTGTATGTGTATGTGTATGTGTATGTGTATGTGTATGTGTATGTGTATGTGTATGTATATGTATATATATATATATATATATATATATATATATATATATATATATATATATATATATATATATATATATATATATATATATATATATATATATGTATATATATATCTATATGTATATATATATATACATATACATATACATATAAATATGTATATATATATACATATATATATATATATATATATATATATATATATAATATATATATATATATATATATATAATGTATACATATATGTATACATACATATATATATATATATGTATACATATATGTATATCTATATATGTATACATATATGTATATATATATATATATATATATATATATATATATATATATATATAGATAGATAATATATATATGTATCTATATATACATATATATATCTATATATATACATATATGTATGTATGTATGTATGTATGTATGTATGTGTGTGTGTGTGTGTGTGTATATATATGTGTGTGTGTGTGTGTGTGTGTGCGTGTGTGTGTGTGTGTGTATTGAATACATATAGTCTTCTTGGACATTTCTTTATATAACATAATCTTACTAGTATTAAGTTTGAGATTCTAGATGGATATAATCCATAATTACTAAATTGGTATCTTGTCACATACAGATCAAATTACAGCTTATTCCATTGTCCTATTAAGTCTTGCTCTCCTTGAACACTTACCTTACTAACACAAGGCTTAAGAAAATAATCATAATAAAGGATTATAAGAGAATATTACTGTGCACACGGATCTGCCATATATAATACAATAGAGTTCATAGTATATAATATAACAAACTAAACCTTTCTTGTTTGATCTCAAAAGTTGGAGGATGAGACTAAAAGTAATTTACCTTACCCTTGATATTTCTATTTATATAGCTAAATTATAACATAAATTAAACTAGAATGCCTTCACTGATTAAAACAAATTGCAATGGATTCACATAGGAGTAATGAATGTAAACTATTTTCAAGTAATGAAATGTAAATTCATTGGTAATTTGCCTATCACTACCCGTGAGGGTACAGTCTAACTATTCTATTGAAAAACATTTATTTTTATGGTTGATATGGATCCAAATGATTGCTAGGGTATGGTGTTGCATGTCATTAGAGTTATGAATAGTTTTGTGTAGGTTTGAAAGCATTTTTGGGTCCTCTGGATGTGACTGTCCCTATACAGTCAGGGTATACACCAGTGAGAGTAGATAGATGCAAAGATTGGATTTAAGATTGTTTCCTTTTCATGCATAATGAGTATGTTAGAATGGTTTTTTTATCAAGTTGAATCATTCATGAGTGTCTAAGGGTGTAGAGAAAGTTGGTGTTAAAACACAACCAACAGTGACTGTTCCTGCACAGTGCACCAATGAAATACCATGAGGACATGGTAATGAGATAGTAATTAATATTTTCCATGAATGGAAGGGAGTTGTGAAGGATGGATTGTCATTATATTATGTGTTAAATGTTCTTGAGTGAAGGGTAGATAGTGAAGTGGAAGAACATTCTCAGATTGCTTGGATAGGCCCAGTTTAAGGGTCACTAGAATATGTCATCAATGATGATAGCATTCATTACAATTGCGGGGAACTCTTGTAATTTCCCAAATGCTATTTTATACTTCTCTTATATAATACTATATGCCACTACCATTATGCCATTCTTTTAAATGAGAAGTAAGGAATGGAAAAATCAAGGATTAAACTATCTTAGTAGCAAATATGATGATAGCTTAGGCATTCAATACATGTCACCTTTGAAATTATGTGCAGTGATTTTGCATAATAAAACTTTATATGGTGAAGGATATTGGTTTGTGGTCAGCATCTAGGATACAGTAATTTGGGTTTTCTTCTTTATTAAACATCTAGGGTACAGTTAGTTTAATAGTAGTTTGACATAAAATATATGAAGGCTAATTACTTTATCTTAGGGATAGAGATAATTTAATTTTAACTTTGGTTGTGTTAACAGAACTATGTTGACTTTATTTTGTAGTTGTTTAACATGAGAGTTTGTAGATTAATAGGAGTTCACAAATACTAGTGTGTCATAGTGTAACACCCCATCTATACCTAAAGATAAAAGATGATACCAAAGGAGAAACAACCATAAATAAATTCACATTTTTCATAGTAATAATTTTTTTTTATTAAAATTGCAAACTGCTACATACAATCATAACAACCGCTTCTTAGAGCTTTATAGTTTACAATCAATTTACATCAGAGTAATAATAATACTCTTTATTCAAAGAATAAGTCTCTAAACAAAATTTCTTATTTCCAAATCCATTACATTCTATGAATAGATCTGATAAACTAATAACCATGAAATGATCTGTTTCCCATAAAACTTAACAACTGCTATCCACTGTCCCCATATTCATTGATTTATCCATCTAAAACCTGAAAACCAAACTGAACACAAACGCAAACAGCAAACAAGGCTCAGTCACAATGATAAAGAAAATGAATCATCTCCAAATATCTGCAACCATATAAGTCAGTACAATATAACATTTATGCAGATTAAATACAGATGTAATTGAAATCTAAATAACATAATTTCATATTACACCGAAATCATCAAGCACTAAATTTCTTTCTAACAGAAATAAACTCGCAAAGAAATGACAAGTAATGATCCAATAGTTCATGGGTGTCCACGTAAGGACCTACGCTATGTATCCGTAAGGAACCTTGTAGTAATCCATTATGTCTGATGAAACCATAATGTTTTATCTTTGTTAATTGAAAACCCATAACCCTTGAATTTATAATTATCACTTAATAAACAAATGACAGAAATTCTTTCCCATAAGGATATAGACTAGTGTCAGTCACAACTGACAGAAATTCTATCATCACAAGGTACTAGACTAGTGTCAGCCCCCAATCTATGGATCATTCTTGCATTATCTCAAAAAAACACTTGATCTAGCTATCAATGAAAGTAGTGAAATGAACTACATAACACAATTTCACTAACATTCTGTATCTAATGCATCAATTTATAAAATTGAAACAACAAACATAAATCCATTATAAAACCATATTACCATATCCCTTAACATACATTCATAAACATGATGTTTCACGAAAGATGAAAACATCACAACTCTTTCTCCAACACAAATCCAATCAAAATAATCTCCATATTAACTTAAGATTAAATCTGTAACTGTTCAATAAAATATCCATATCCAAATCATGTTTCCATTAAATAGAAAAGAACTAACATAATCGTACATCAACTAAATCAACACAACACCCATCACTTTTAACAAACATACTAGTTTACCATAACCGAATTATTAAACTAAATGGCCATACACCCTACTCTATTAATTACAAGTTTATACCATTTATATACATGTTGGCATATGTACATGTATACACCACGCCTTGTGTATACATATACACATCCCAGCAGGTATATGTATATATGAATACATAATTATATAAGCTTGTAATTAATAGTTCAGATTGACAGTCATAGCATCTATTATATACATGTTGGCGTATGTACATGTTTACACCACGGCTATGTATACATATACATATCTCAGCAGGTATATATATATATATATGTTTATGTAATCATATAAGCTTGTAATTAATAGTTTAGAATGACAATTATATCATCTATTATATATCTAATTGCATAATCTGTAAATAATAGTTTAAGTCCATGAATATGCAATAGAAAACCACACTAATTTTCACGGTGCTGTCACAGAAAACAACTACCTTATTATACTACTAATCTACCGAATATATAAAATAATGACAGAAAATAACCGACTTCTACCTCTTAATCAAATTACCAAAGTGTTTCTTTTCTTTTCCTTACAGTCTGTACAAGATAGGAATTGTCTTTCCTATAAATCCCTTAACATTCCTAATGTCGTAACAACTGTAATACACACTGGTGTTATTTACTGATGATCATAAAACTTGTAATCAAGTTTGACATAACCAAGACATCCACATTCCTTTAATAACTGATACATACAATGACAAACAACCTTTTGACAAAAAAAAGAATGACACTAGATAACCAAAGGGGTTCACCCAAAAGAAAACTTTAATCCACACTTATGTTACAAGTGTAAACACTAAATATGACAGGTATCCAAAACACTATGAAATACCATTAATTCCCTTTTCCTTAATTTAAGCTTAAGAGCAAACATCGATACCAAAATTCAGTTAATAACAATGATAGATAAACCCGATATCATCTTCTAACCAAGTCTATACAAATCGAATGCGAGATGATACTATAGTGCCTTAACAACATTTACAATGCAAGAAGACCATTACAGAAGTTTTAACACAAAAAATCACACTGGTTCCATACTGTATTGATATGTTAATTACCAAACCCGGCTACCTCCCTTAACACTATCCTATGCAAGTAAACATTGATACCCTAACTCACAAGGATATATCCATATAACATCTACATATCTATAATCCATAGATCAACACAGACTTAACTAAAACATTGACAACTTCATACTTAGAACAGAGATATCCCTTATTACATTATGCTCGAACACAGCATATAAAAGATATGTGTTTAATACCACACTAAACCCAAAACACTTGCTAAACAGTTGTATGTTTCCACATTTCCCCACTATTCACAACATTAAGTAACTAGATTAACTTCTAATCTATCCTAAAAAGAAAAGACTGATTCATGACCGAACTCACAAAATGTACAAACACAGAACTTCACATTTTATCGACTAACAGATAGTAGTAACCTACATTCCATTATTTCATTTGCAGATTCATAAAATGGAAACAGAGTTTAAGGTAAGAGATGCCCTTGCCTGGTATTCGTATGAGGAAGATATCCAAAAACCAAAATATTGAAGCTAGCTCCTGCCAAGTGAGCTTCCCAGAATGCCAAAATGTCATGCAAGAGAGCCCAAAATGCAGAGATAACAGTAACAAACACCAAACTTCCTAAATGACCATGAACATAAGGGTTTATCTTTGCCGTGAATATCCCTTTCATTCCATGCCACTTATTATGAAGAATACAACAATAACACGGGTCCATAACCAACTGTTCACCCAAAATGCCGCAGCATAACATGGTAAAAAGAATGGAGTCATAAACAAACTGCAATTCCTTAACCAGAGCAAATGGCAGTCATAAAACATAACAATGAATTTCCTTCAACAAGTTCATTCAATGCAAGCTTATCTCTTGCAGTGAACGCAAACCCACTTCCTGCCAAATGTCCAAAATAGTACCATTCCACAACCTGAAAAATAGCTTAAACCCACTAACACCTCAATGCAAAAGCAAGTGCATTAAAACCCTGTCGTAAGTCATGTTTTGAGCCAGAATATAATAAAAGACTTAGGAATAGGTTAATTCATGTCTTTGCCAATAACATTAGTCATATATACTAACTTAAACATCAAGATAATAGCACATTCCAATGTCAATTAACTAACACTAAAACACACTAACCTCCTACTAACATATACCATAGGATATACTAACTTAGTTAATTCACATAGTTTTAGTAAATGAAATACCACATTCTTACAAAACATTCTCTCATAGTTATATGTATAAAACACATATATACAAATTCATTTATTTTGAATTCAGAATATGATTAACGTTAAATAACAATAGAACTCTAAATACTATCTATACACATCAAGATACAGTTAACAATGATAATGTAACCATTTCTAAACATATCTAACATATTATTAAGGATTCCAAAACAATGAATCAATAATCAGACAATTAACTAACCATAAAGTTTGTCCTTATTTCATAATCAAACCACTGTTCAAAATTTAGTCTAAACCAATTCTATCATCAGAATAGGACTCATAAAGTGACAGAATTAGACATAACTCCCTGAATGACTAGCAGAATAACAGAGATAACATATTTAATCTAAATAACCAAGTTCAAAAGAATGCAGTCAGAGTTCGAACTCAAAGGTATCTAACATAACATAACATAGAAAATAAAGTCTGGAACTGTCAGGGGCATGACACATAGTTGCCCATCTATAACTAGTGAGATGCACATAACTCATGTACCTCACGCTAGTGTGCTTGGCTACCTTGTATACACTATTTTTCATTATACTAGACATTATCCGAATAGTGAGTATTTATATAAAATGATATAACACATAGGCAGTCCTCCTTTTACACCAATTAATAACAGTGACAACCCTCATAGACAGTTGGATAATGTCTACTCTAATCCAAGAATAGTAGCATGAAGTACATGAGTTATGTTCATCTCACTAGATATAGATGGGCATTAATTCTCAATTGAATGATACGTTCCCATAAAAATGTGAACTCCTATTAATCTACAAACTCTCATGTTAAACAACTACAAAATAAAGTCAACATAGTTCCTTTAACAAAATCAAAGTTAGAACTAAATTATTCAAAAAAGGGTTTGTGTTTTGAGTTAATTGGTTTATGTAAATCTATTTCAACAACCGTTATCTTGATAAACTCTCTATTTGGTTTCAGCACCCATGTTAGTTTTGAAGTAAACAGTGGTATAATATCATTCGGGTTTTCTAAATTGTGGTAAAGTTTTGTGTTATACCCATATGGATCAATGGCAAGGTTTTCATCTCTATAACATGTGTGGATAGTTCTTGTTTATATCCCTATTTCATATTCAATTTTGAAATTATTGAAAGTATTGAAGTTGACTAATTCTATCTCAGGTATAGTTAAATTGTCCTTGCTGCCCTAGAATGACTTCTTTGTTCAAACCATTGATTGCAAACATTTTTTAAGTAATTGAATCTAAAATACAACAATAGTGGTTAATGTATGATTATTATAATCATATGATTATATGTTATAATATTTATGTAATAAATGTAGTAATGATGGTGCAGTGCATTATTGATATAGGCTCGATGGCTCTTGTCAATGTGCCAAATTGTCAATGTGGTGGTGGGCAGTGTGTGTTGAAGACTTCACAGACATAGAGAAACCCTAGACGACAATTTTGGTGCTGCCCAAATAGAAAAAAGGTTGCTAATGTGTATATATTTAATGTTTCTAATGTAAATACTATTCATTATATTATAAGAACTAATGTAGATTGGGCATCACAAGGAAATAATGGCTACAGATACTTTAGTTGGGTTGATGACAACTCATCTCCATTTATCCGCCCATCTCCACTTATCAAAGATGAAGGATTTGTGTGCAAAACATGTCAGGCTAGGGCAAATTCTGAAATTATATTTTTACGATGCCTTCTCTGTATTGTAATCGCATATCTTTGTTGTGACCATATGCAGAGATGAACTCAGGAATTAGTCAGTTTAGTATTTTCATATCGTAACTAATATTTTAATATGGACATGATGTAACTTCTCTTTGCCTCAAGTGTGCATATATATGGTTTACATCTTTTTTAAGAATAATTCTTCATGTTTATGGCTCAGGTGAGCCCCAATTTGCTATCAATCACATGATTTAACAGATAGTTTTTTCTTGGTTATTCCATTTGTTCCTTGACCTTTGAAGGCCATTTGGTAATTTCAACTACACGTAAGGATCCATCAGTGACTTTGGTGCTCTTCAAGACTCCTTCCTTTGACCTTGGTGCTCCTACTTAGTTTATCTTAGGGATAGAGATAATTTAATTTTAACTTTGGTTTTGTTAAAGGAACTATGTTGACTTTATTTTGTAGTTGTTTAACATGAGAGTTTGTAGATTAATAGGAGTTCACATATTTATGGGAATGTATCATTCAATGGAGCATTAATGCCCATCTATATCTAGTGAGATGAATATAACTCATGTACCTCATTATAGTGTGCTTGGATACCTTGTATACACTATTTTGCTTTAGATTAGACATTATCCAAATAGTGAGTATTTATATAAAGTGCTCGAAGATCAAAGGCCCAAGTTGAGAATGCCAAAATTATATAAAGTGCTTGAAGATCAAAGGCCCAAGTCCAGAATGCTGAAATTATATTAAGTGCTCGAAGATCAAAGGCCCAAGTCCAGAATTGCCAAATTATCCAAAACTAGACATTATCCAAATAGTGAGTATTTATTTATATAAATTAGACATTATCCAGATATCTTGTAGAGGCTTGAAGAACTGGAGAGGGAAGAAGGGCTTTGGATGGTAGCTAAGGGTGACAAGGATGATGAGATGGGGGAAGATGAGATGGGCTTGCCAACATCCATTGAATACAAGGTCCTTGAGAGATCAATCAATCAGGATGAGTGGATGAGGATGATGAGATGGAGGAAGTGGAGTTGAATCCTGATGAAAAGGAAGCTTCAGCTACAATTAGGAAGAAGAAGAACATGCTTATCGTCAAACACAGATTGAAGAAGAGTACTGTAGAGAGCAAGCTTGCCATACCAATGAAGTTTGACAAGAACAAGGAATATGGCTTAAACAAAATGGGAAGACATCTTTCTAGCCTGAGATTGGATCCTTCGACAATTAGCTTGATAATAAATGAAGTAAATGAGATTTGACCAATTAGCTTCCCAAGAAAAATCTCATAAATGAACTGTGTGTACCCTAATTCTTGTGCCTTTTGTGCGTACCTAAATGATATATTTGAAACAAGGGTAAATTTAGCCTTACCCTTGTTGTTTCAAATATATCATTTGGGTACGCATAGAGGGCACATGAATTGGGGTACAAATAGTTCATTTAGGGGATTTTTCTTGGGAAGCTAATTGCAAATCTGTCATTTACATTATTATAAAGCTAATTGCCAAAGGATCCAGGTCCAAGCTTGAGAGATGTCTTCCCAAACACATAAAAAACATGCACATAAACACGACAGCTGAGAAACATAAATGTAGATTTCACAATAGCTGAGAAACATAATTGTAGGCATCATGGTCACAATTTTTTGGAGACAACGTAATTGAGTTGTATACCCAGATGATGGAGAGCAACTTCTGCTCCTCTGATTCCAAGTTGACACTATGGGATCCAAAGACCGTCGATAAGGAATAAATTTAGAGAGCAGAGGAGGGCCATAATGACCAAAATAATGTAGGACAAACCTCAAGTTAAATGAGGCAACTGTAAACATTTTAATAGATTTTTATTATTAAATAATGAAATTTTCTTAAACTAATGTTCTAAGCCCCCTCATTACATGATTTATTATTGTAAGCCCCCTCTAACTTATGCATCTAGAAAATGAAACTACAACCTATTGGGATTGAGACAAACATTATAAAACAATAGCAGCTAAGAAGAATTGCTTGCCAACATCTTTTGAATACATCTGTTGCTCATGAATACAATATCCTCCAACAAATGTATTCAACAGATGCTAGCAAGTGATCCTTGTAATACCCCTCTAACCCTAATATAAGTTTTGTGTTTTTGAAAGAATTAAGATCTTTCGATGTTTTCTTACAGCTTAAGTTGTACATGATACTTGTTCGATCTATTCCTATAGTTTTTTTATAATAATTTCACAAGCTAGTGCTCAATGATTCTAATATTAGACATACTATCTAAAGGTATCATTTTTGTATGTATTTATCTCTGTGTATGTATTGAGTACCTTCAAGACCTTTATGAACATAGTTAGGATGTTATATGATATGTACTTGATAGATATATATAAGTGGTTATTTATATTTTCTTCTATTAAGGTTACTTTGGATGAATCTTGTATCTCACTTGATGATTTGATTATGTTGATTTATTATTAGTATTGACAAGAGACTAACACAATGCTTGAGATTCTAACCTTCGTTATGATGATGCTACATGCTTTGAGTGTATATATATACATGATGTGTTTTCATGATTCAGGATGAAGTCGTAGTTACTCACATCTCTGAGGTCCACATGATGTATCGATCCCGATCATCTATTTGCAATGTTTTCTTTTATATGTATATCCATGCATATGTATTTCTTCTTTGTGATGCAGGCTTGCAGGTACCGAGCATTGACTTCACCTGGCTTCACAGGTCTGAGCATGCCCTCAAATCCTTGATGGTTGTTGTTATGGAGATAGTACTAAGGCCCCTACATGAGTCTTCCTTTGTCATTATTCCAATTTGGGAATATTAGGGTTCCTTCTTTGTCAGTCAACCTTTGGGTCAAAAACCCAGATCCAACACACCCGGTTGGGCATGGTGGTAGTTAGTGCCTTGTGGCCACTTGAATTCATTTGGTTGTATGATTTGTTCACTCATTTTATTTATTTCTCCTTCTTGGTATGATTCTTAGTTAATCTTTCTATGTTGTGTTTCAGGAGTTTGGCTTGACTTTCCTTGTTGACTTTGGTTGACCTTGTTTGATCTTATGGTTTTTTCGATATGTTTCATAGATGATTTGTATGGCCTCTTTGGATGATTAGATTTATTTTGAGGCATGTGATTTTATTCTACCTCAGTGATTATATCCTATAGTAATTATAAATAGGTAATAATATTGTGATCTATTACTTCATAATCTTATAGATTATAGTGTTTGGTATTTGGCATGTATCTATATAAATATAAATATATATATAGAAATATATATATGGGTGCACACATATATGTATTTATATATATATAATTTATATGTGATTATATGTTAATTATTGTAGATATTGTTGATGGTGTATATTTTGGGATTAATGTAAAGTATAATATTATTAATAATTAAATATTAAATAATGAGAGGTATATTATTCTCAATTGTTAATTATTAATAATGAGGATAGGTTATATATATAGATATTGATGTAATTAATGATGGCATATGCATATATGTTAGGATAATATTACATATGTGTATGAATGAATATAAATAATCTTTTATTGTATATTTGAGTAATATAATTGTATGATATTAAGTTATTTTATAATACCCTTTAGTTAAGAGTTAGTTGGGAGTTGGTTACTTTTCCTCTCAACCTTTGAAAATCTATTTATATGCACTACTTTCTCATTTGAAAGGAGGAGATTTTGGGGATGAAGCATTGAGGAGAGGATGGCCTTACTTTTCATGGAGATTTTGGAGAGAAAACTTGGAGATGTGAGGGAGAGTTTGTAAGCATATGTCTTTAAGAATTTTTGGTTATCTTTGCTTTTGGGAGAGAGACATTTTTGTGAGAATTTTAGTAGTTGAGAGAGGGATTCTTTGCTATGGAATTATTTCTTTCTTTCATGGATATTTTTGAAAGTGGATAGGGTTTGAAGGATGCATCTCAAGTTTGGATTTGTATTCTCTTTTGTTCACTTCCTCTTCGATTCAACCTTCATAGGACATGAGGTATGGATTGAATATTTTAGTTACTTTATGTCTCTGATAGCTTATGGATCTATTTATATATTATCATTATTTATTATATCTTTACTTTTCATTTCTATGGTTATTTTAAAGTTTTGATTTTTTGTTTGTAAGAATTGGCATGTGTTTTCCTATGGTTTTTAGCAACCCATTTTTGGAGATCTATTATTATAATAATTTAAATTGCATCCAAGATTTTACTAAATTGATTTTATGGAAGTAAAATTCATAGATCTCAAATGGGTATCTCTCTTATTTTATTTTTAGGGTGAAATTAATGCCTTATTTTTGACATTTGGCAGACTATGCCTGTCCATTCTTGATTCCGAATTTTATTTCAAATGTATTCGTATGCTACAGGATGATATGATCATATAAAAGTATGAATTTGATATCAAAGATTCTAATAAGTCTTATATTTCATTTCCAATTGGTTTGGTGAATTTTAATTATGTTTTGTGAAAATTACAACCATTTTAGTGAAGGCAGGTCTGAACCCTAACCAGAATTTTCTGTTTTAAACCAGAAGTCATATCTTTCTTTCCCACCGTTGGATCTTCCTAAAAATCAAATTGAGAGTCCATAATTATGTTATCTAAATCTCCACTGAAGATATTTCTTTTATTATTTGTTTTGTGGAAGATATGGATGACTGTTCTATGATGACTATTCTTTGCATTTAATCCTTGCTTGAAATAATTCAGTTTAAGAACATCATTAAGTTTTAAGGTTTCATATGGTTACCAGAGTCTATTAGAATTTTTTTTTGTTTAATCAGATCTATGTATACTCTGAATATGTTTATAATATCACTTGGATGTCTTCTTGTATGTTTGGAACATTCTGAATGCCATATTGGGTTTAGGGTTGTCAAGTGGACTAGGGACAACATATGTTTTCCTAAACTCAATCAAAAGTTGTTATGGAATTGATATGAATTCTTGATGATGAATCTATTATGTTCTTATGATTTTTATATGTATGTTAGGGAACCTAAGTACACTAGGTGAGTGGCTCATAGTGAGGGGCCGGGGCCCTAAGTGGCTAGTACCACGATAACCTACTATGAGTTATTTAATCAAGTGATAACCTAAATAAATGAATTGGGAATGGGAGATTATTGGAATGGGAAATTACACACTAATCAAGATTAATTGTGCCTCGCCCATGCCTTTAGTGCTAGTAAAGACTAAGGATGGGAGTGGGAGAAGTTACCTATGCATAGGTACGACTGAATGACCTTGTTTGTACGAGAGGCATTCGGTTCCGCATGTGCCTACTTGGGGGCCGGGGCCAAGAGTGGCTAGTACCAAGACAACCCAAGGGGTGAGGGCTATGCAATGACACTCACCTAGCTTGTAGCTTAGAGTCTCTACCAAATTTGATCATGCCTCTGGTAGTCCTTGCGGTCTTCTTGTCTTTTCTTTTGTGTTGTGACTTTGGGGAAATTTTATCACCACCTTAGGAATTTCCTAGTTATTACCTCTTATATGGGTCTTTGGTTCTATGTCCTAGCTCAGGGGAGTGGGCCTATTGGTTCCACGTGGTTGGGTGGTTAATATTTATATCGAGGTATTGATCGTGATTCTTTGGATGATCCTAGCACATATTCCTTTCCAAATCTACAGTTGAAGATTTCTTATTGGATATTTTAACATGTTGAGATGTACTTATGTATTTGTATTCATGTAATTTTTAATCTCCTAAAAGGAGTCTTGTAGTATTGATGTAATCTCAATTCAAAGCAATGCATAAGGGAATGGGTAGTTCTAGGTAAAAGAAAGGGAAAAGAATGTAGAATATTGGACATGTTACTAGCATTAAAGAAAGTGTTTATGTTATTTCTCCTATCCTCTTATGTTGTCCACGTGTAAAGGAAACAATCTTAAATATAGTTATATATAATGATGTATCACAACAATAATGTATTCTCTCTTGATGAAAGAATCCAAAGAAATTATTGAGAAATGATAGATTAGTGATTGGAATTATTAACAATGAATGGTTATGAAACAATGCAATAAAATAGTAATTTGATTTTAATGTTAATACTTGGTTCATGTTAATGAAGTACCTAGGATGATGCCTACCTTAATGCATATTTATCTCTTACCTAAATTATTAGAGAAAAGTGATATAAAGGATAGTAGATGTAGATGAAATCAATATGAATTTATGGAATGAGTTGATAAAAGGAATAATGATGTTGGATGATTAACTTATGTTTAATAAAAGAAATAAGTTAGGGATATTTAACTTGGTGCATTAAAATGAACATAGATCTTTTAAGCTCATGATTCCATGAATATCTTATGCATGTAAATGGTTTATATGATGTTGCTTCAGTAGCGATGTTAGGGAACCCGCGAGGACTTAAGTTGTATAAATCTTACCTTCAAGTAGTAGAAAATTATTTCTTCTTTTAGAAATATGAAGTGTAGTGATGAATGTTATTCTAGTTAAAATAAAAAAAAGAAATTTACTACTTGCACTTTATAGAAGTTTTATGTCTTGTCCTCTTGGGTTGCCTAGCGGGGCGTTACATCTAGTATCAGAGCCCTAGGTTTCTACACTGGGAACTCTGGGACTCATAGCTCACCTATGCATAACCTTGAGTATCTTAACTTTGTCTCTTTTTGGATTATGTTGTTATGCTAAAACTTGAATCTTAGGAAACGAAGGCTACATTTCGTGTTCTTATGTTGTATTGTCTTACAAGGGCACACCTATTCCTCTATGATTGAGTTATATTCTAACAATTCCTTATGTTTTTGCATAATGAGATCAATGATGTGTTAAGTGGATGTTTCCTATAATATTAATGGAATGGCGAAGAATTCTTGAGACTTGTGTTTGTTTTCTTGAAAGGTACTGGTATCTCTAGAAGGGTCAAAAGTTAAAGGATACTAAATATTTTGAATCTTAATTATGGTAGTAGATAATATTACCCCTTGATCCTACCTATAATATAATGTTGTGCACTCTATCTTCTTACAAATACCTAGTTGAATTTTATCCTAGTCAAGGTATCTTAGAAATAGATTTTTTTTGGATCTTTAAAGAATTAAATGATTGTGGTAGTACTTGATAGGACTGATAGGGAAATAATTAGATTACATGGCTAATAATATGTACCTAGGAAAGAAGTGAAAAAAATAATAATAATAAATAAATAAATTAGGAACAAATAATTTACTGTCATATGCATTTATCTCTCTCTTTCTCTCTCCCCTCTTAAGAAATAAGTTTTGCATGACTAAAATTGTTTAGACAAGGCAATAATATATCAGGAAAATTTGTAAATACTCAATTAGGAAACCCTTGGGTGAAGGACCTATGTCCCCAAGATTTTATCATAGGCTATAATTCACATTTTCATTTAGGAAGAGGAATTTTTATCCCTATCTTGGTAAGAAGTTATATCCTTTCTGTATATCTTATTAAATTGCACAAAAAGGATTTAAGATAACATAACCAAGAAATTTTAGGGAAGAGTATGTGCGATGATGGATTATCTGTACTAATGATGTAAGTTGTTTTTATTAAATATATGTCTTGCAAAATGCCTAGTGAATAGTTAGGATCCTACATGGGTATTTTGGAAACAAATTCAAGTTTTGTATACATTGTGATCAACACCATAGTAGTAAGAAATTAACAACATTAAGTGATTGAACAACTATGAATAAGGAGTTGTTGTGGTAAATAAATGTTATAGAAATGTACCTTACTCAATTTCTACTTAGAACTGATGTTATCTCAAAATTTTAAAGTGTATGAGGGTAATGTTTCAAATAGGTAAAGGGTAGAAATTAAAGTTATGTACAGTAGTTAATGTTATTAATTTAGATGTTGTGGTTATGAAGATAGTAGTAGGACTCATATACTTCTTTCTCTCTTGATGGATCTATGATCGTTATGAAATAAAGAATTTGAAATAACTCTTAAGTAAATTCTATATGGAAATCTCCTGACATGCAAATTAGGGAAAAGTGCATATATAAATAGTAAGCTTTAAGAAGAGATCCCAACTTAATGAATAATGGTGCAATAAATTGTAAATTGTTTAGATCTCCTCTAGGGTGTGAATGTGTTTTTGGAAATCAAGCACTACAACTATTATGAAAGATGACTTAGAATATGTATATTGTAAAATTTGTGTGTCCTATGTCATTGGAATTCTACTTAAAGCTTTGATGGAAAGGAATATTTCTTATAAAACTATGTGTTAATGAAAATGGTAAGTTTCAAGTATCTAGATTGTTTTATTTTCATGATTACAAAAGTAAATAAAAAATTATTTGATGTATTCCCTTCATGATCATAACAAATATAAATGTTACATACCTCTCTATGTTTGGTATTCATAGCTTGTAAGGAACATGAATTTTGGACCTTATTTGTAATAAAGTCTCACAGGTTGTATTATGTAGGGTTAGATTATGTCTCAAAAGGGAAAATATATCATTCTTTCTTTCTTTTTATACTGGTTACCATAGATAGGAACTTTGATATTGTGAAAGGAAGTGATACTCTCAGTTGGTAAAACATGCAATTTCATAATATATTGATATTAGTGAGTAAACATGAATACCTTAGAGTTTCGACTTGATAACAATAATTTTTATGTAATTTCAAGTATCTTGTTAACAAACTTACTGCATAAAGTGATAGAGTCACATAGTTAATTCTTTTTAAAAGTCATTACTAATTGAACTGAGTTAATCTACACTAAAGTTATAATAAGATAGGATTTACCAAAACTCTTGATAGGAGAAGTATGTGTGCAGTCATTAAATGAGGTTCTAGAATAGTAATATTACAATTCTGTTAGTTGATGTGCGATATATAGTTCACCTTCCCGACTTCCAGGAGTAAGTCAAATCTTAGTGGGGGAGGATGTAATACCCCTCTAACCCTAATATAAGTTTTATGTTTTTGAAAGAATTAAGATCTTTCGATGTTTTCTTACAGCTTAAGTTGTACATGATACTTGTTCGATCTATTCCTATAGTTTATTTATA
Organism: Chamaecyparis obtusa; assembly: GCA_027943335.1. Taxonomy (NCBI): domain Eukaryota; kingdom Viridiplantae; phylum Streptophyta; class Pinopsida; order Cupressales; family Cupressaceae; genus Chamaecyparis; species Chamaecyparis obtusa. Next base: position 2,188,508 of record BSBK01001272.1, on the reverse strand, counting down.
ATAATTTCACAAGCTAGTACTCAATCATTCTAATATTAGACATACTATCTAAAGGTATCATTTTTGTATGTATTTATCTCTGTGTATGTATTGAGTACCTTCAAGACCTTTATGAACATAGTTAGGATGTTATATGATATTTACTTGATAGATATATATAAGTGGTTATTTATATTTTCTTCTATTAAGGTTACTTTGGATGAATCTTGTATCTCACTTGATGATTTGATTATGTTGATTTATTATTAGTATTGATAAGAGACTAACACAATGCTTGAGATTCTAACCTTCGTTATGATGATGCTACATGCTTTGAGTGTATATATATACATGATGTGTTTTCATGATTCAGGATGAAGTCGTAGTTACTCACATCACTGAGGTCCACATGATGTATCGATCACAGTCATCTATTTGCAATGTTTTCTTTTATATATATATCCATGCATATGTATTTCTTCTTTGTGATGCAGGCTTGCAGGTACCGGGCATCGACTTCACCTGGCTTCATAGGTCTGAGCATGCCCTCAAATCCTTGATGGTTTTTGTTATGGAGATAGTACTAAGGCCCCTACATGAGTCTTCCTTTGTCATTATTCCAATTTGGGAATATTAGGGTTCCTTCTTTGTCAGTCAACCTTTGGGTCAAAAACCCAGATCCAACGTACCCAGTTGGGCATGGTGGTAGTTAGTGCCTTGTGGCCACTTGAATTCATTTGGTTGTATGATTTGTTTACTCATTTTATTTATTTCTCCTTCTTGGTATGATTCTTAGTTAATCTTTCTATGTTGTGTTTCAGGAGTTTGGCTTGACTTTCCTTGTTGACTTTGGTTGACCTTGTTTGATCTTATGGTTTTCTTGATATGTTTCATAGATGATTTGTATGGCCTCTTTGGATGATTAGATTTATTTTGAGGCATGTGATTTTATTCTACCTCAGTGATTATATCCTATGGTAATTATAAATAGGTAATAATATTGTGATCTATTACTTCATAATCTTATAGATTATAGTGTTTGGTATTTGGCATGTATCTATATAAATATAAATATATATATAGAAATATATATGGGTGCACACATATATGTATTTATATATATATAATTTATATGTGATTATATGTTAATTATTGTAGATATTGTTGATGGTGTATATTTTGGGAATAATGTAAAGTATAATATTATTAATAATTAAATATTAAATAATGCGAGGTATATTATTCTCAATTGTTAATTATTAATAATGAGGATAGGTTATATATATAGATATTGATGTAATTAATGATGGCATATGCATATATGTTAGGATAATATTACATATGTGTATGAATGAATATAAATAATCTTTTATTGTATATTTGAGTAATATAGTTGTATGATATTAAGTTATTTTATAATACCCTTTAGTTAAGAGTTAGTTGGGAGTTGGTTACTTTTCCTCTCAACCTTTGGAAATCTATTTATATGCACTACTTTCTCATTTGAAAGGAGGAGATTTTGTGGCTGAAGCATTGAGGAGAGGATGACCTTACTTTTCATGGAGATTTTGGAGTGAAAACTTGGAGATGTGAGGGAGAGTTTGTAAGCATATGTCTTTAAGAATTTTTGGTTATATTTGCTTTTGGGAGAGAGAAATTTTTGTGAGAATTTTAGTAGTTGAGAGAGGGATTCTTTGCTATGGAATTATTTCTTTCTTTCATGGATATTTCTGAAAGTGGATAGGGTTTGAAGGATGCATCTCAAGTTTGGATTTATCTTCTCTTTTGTTCACTTCCTCTTCGATTCAACCTTCATAGGACATGAGGTATGGATTGAATATTTTAGTTACTTTATGTCTCTGATAGATTATGGATCTATTTATATATTATCATTATTTATTATATCTTTACTTTTCATTTCTATGGTTATTTTAAAGTTTTGAGTTTTTGTTTGTAAGAATTGGCATGTGTTTTCCTAGGGTTTTTAGCAACCCATTTTTGGAGATATATTATTATAATAATTTAAATTGCATCTAGGGTTTTACTAAATTAATTTTCTGGAAGTAAAATTCATAGATCTCAAATGGTTATCTCTCTGATTTTATTTTTAGGGTGAAATTAATGCCTTATTTTTGACATTTTGGCAGACTATGCCTGTCCATTCTTGATTCCAAATTTTCTTTCAAATGTATTTGTATGCTACAGGCTGATATGATCATATAAAAGTCTGAATTTGATATCAGAGATTCTAATAAGTCTTATATTTTATTTCCAATTTGTTTTGTGAATTTTAATTATGTTTTGTGAAAATTACAACAGTTTTAGTGAAGGCAGGTCTGAACCCTAACCAGAATTTTTTGTTTTAAACCAGAAGTCATATCTTTCTTTCCCACCGTTGGATCTTCCTAAAAATCAAATTGAGAGTCCATAATTATGTTATCTATATCTCCACTGAAGATATTTCTTTTATTATTTGTTTTGTGGAAGATATGGATGACTGTTCTATGATGACTATTTTTTGCATTTAATCCTTGCTTGAAATAATTCAGTTTAAGAACATCATTAAGTTTTAAGGTTTCATATGGTTACCAGAGTCTATTAGAATTTTTTTTTGTTTAATCGGATCTATGTATACTCTGAATATGTTTATAATATCACTTGGATGTCTTCTTGTATGTTTGGAACATTCTGAATGCCATATTGGGTTTAGGGTTGTCAAGTGGACTAGGGACAACATATGTTTTCCTAAACTCAATCAAAAGTTGTTATGGAATTGATATGAATTCTTGATGATGAATCTATTATGTTCTTATGATTTTTATATGTATGTTAGGGAACCTAAGTACACTAGGTGAGTGGCTCATAGTGAGGGGCCGGGGCCCTAAGTGGCTAGTACCAGGATAACCTACTATGAGTTATTTAATCAAGTTATAACCTAAATAAATGAATTGGGAATGAGAGATTATTGGAATGGAAAATTACACACTAATCAAGATTAATTGTGCCTCGCCCATGCCTTTAGTGCTAGTAAAGAATAAGGATGGGAGTCGGAGAAGGTACCTATGCGTAGGTACGACTGAATGACCTTGTTTGTACGAGAGGCATTCAATTCCGCATGTGCCTACTTGGGGGCCGGGGCCAAGAGTGGCTAGTACCAGGACAACCCAAGCGGTGAGGGCTATGTGATGACACTCACCTAGCTTGTAGCTTAGAGTCTCTACCAAATTTGATCATGCCTCTGGTCGTGATTGTGGTCTTCTTGTCTTTTCTTTTGTGTTGTGACTTTGGGGAAATTTTATCACCACCTTAGGAATTTCCTAGTTGTTACCTCTTGTATGGGCCTTTGGTTCTATGTCCTAGCTCAGGGGAGTGGGCCTATTGGTTCCACGTGGTTGGGTGGTTAATATTTATATCGAGGTATTGATCATGATTCTTTGGATGATCCTAGCACATATTCCTTTCCAGATCTGCAGTTGAAGATTTCTTATTGGATATTTTAACATGTTGAGATGTACTCATGTATTTTTATTCATGTAATTTTTAATCTCCTAAAAGGAGTCTTGTAGTATTGATGTAATGTCAATTCAAAGCAATGCATAAGGGAATGGGTAGTTCTAGGTAAAAGAAAGGGAAAAGAATGTGGAATATTGGACATGTTACTAGCATTAAAGAAAGTGTTTATGTTATTTCTCCTATCCTCTTATGTTGTCCACATGTAAAGGAAACAATCTTAAATATAGTTATATATAATGATGTATCACAACAATAATGTATTCTCTCTTGATGAAAGAATCCATGGAAATTATTGAGAAATGATAGATTAGTGATTGGAATTATTAACAATGAATGGTTATGAAACAATGCAATAAAATAGTAATTTGATTTTAATGTTAATACTTGGTTCATGTTAATGAAGTACCTAGGATGATGCCTACCTTAATGCATATTTATCTCTTACCTAAATGATTAGAGAAAATTGATATAAAGGATAGTAGATGTAGATGAAATCAATATGAATTTATGGAATGAGTTGATAAAAGGAATAATGATGTTGGATGATTAACTTATGTTTAATAAAGAAATAAGTTAGGGATATTTAACTTGGTGCATTAAAATGAACATAGATCTTTTAAGCTCATGATTCCATGAATATCTTATGCATGTAAATGGTTTATATGATGTTGCTTCAGTAGCGACGTTAGGGAACCCGCGAGGACTTAAGTTGTATAAATCTTACCTTCAAGTAGTAGAAAATTATTTCTTCTTTTAGAAATATGAAGTGTAGTGATGAATGTTATTCTAGTTAAAATAAAAAAAAGAAATTTACTACTTGCACTTTATAGAGGTTTTATGTCTTGTGCTCTGGGGTTGCCTAGTGGGGCGTTACAATCCTTCTTAGCTATTGTTATTTTATAAGGTTTGTCTCAATCCCAATAGGTTGCAATTTCATTTTCTAGATGTGTAAGTCAAAGGAGGCTTACAATAATAAATCATGTAATGAGGGTTCTTAGAACACTAGTATATGAAAATTTCATTATTTAATAGTAAAATTCTATTAAAATGTTTGCATTTCCTTCATTTAACTTGAGGTTTTTCCTGTATTATTTTTGTCGTTATGGCCCTCCTCCATTCTCTAAATTTATTCCTTATCTATGGTCTTGGGATCCCGCAGTGTTAACTTGGAATCGAAGGAGCATAAATTGCTCTTCATTGTCTAGGTATACCACTCATTTATGTTGTCTCCAAAAAAATGTGACCATGATGCCTACAATTATGTTTCTTAGTTGTTGTGTCCTAGGACCCCTTATGACCCTTTACGACCATTTACGACCTCTAAGAATACATCTTAGAGGTCTTAAAATGTCATAAAGGGTCATAAGAGGCTCCTAGGAGCTGCTAGATGAGCTTCCACCTTCATGTGGTTGGCCCTATTAAGTAGAGAATGTTAATTAAACTATTCTTGAAACAAAGAGAAACTCAATAATTTAAGGTCTCGGTCTATAGACAAATTAAATTAGACTTACTATCCAGATTGAGTACCAGTGTAGAGATGATGATTCAGTAACCTATGTCTATAAAACCTTCACAAATATCTCTTCTTTGGCCTCCACTCATACCTCTTCTCAGAATCTAGAAACTTTGGATACTATTTCTCATCCATTCATGAAATGTGCTAGTGATCGTATAAAATTACTTAAAACTAGTAAAGGGTGCTGGGAACAGCCTCTGGATTACAAAGGGATTCCATTCCCATGTGGGACGTGTATTTAGACAGGGCATCCTAGTCAAGTTGGTCAAGCCTTAGCAATGCAAGATCGATGATATCGGGTCTCAATATTTTCTCTAATAGCATACATGTAAGCCCATTGACAAATCTATGTAATATCAACTCCACTGAATCCTTGGGTATAATGGGCCAATGCCATTAGGTCCACATCCTTTGAGACAGGTGATTTTCTCAAGAAAGACTTGAAATTTTGATAACATGAGAACTCATTAGGTTAAGGACTGGTTAAGGACTCTATTTGCGGCACCACCAACATCCCCAACAAGCAGATGAATTGATAGAGCCCAAAGTAGTCTGGAAAATAGAAAGAGCAAGGACCTACTAGAAACAAGTAGTAGAATGAGTGTGGACACTTGAAGATAAATATCAGATAGGGGAAAAGCACCTACAAAAACAAAGGCAATAGTTGTAGATACATATGAGGATATCCCAGAAATCCCTAATATAATAAATACCATAAAGAAAAAACTAAAAAGAGTCATGCAGAACTTATAACTATTTTGGAAGATGAAAATCCAACCAAGGAGATGTTGAAGAGGATAGATGAATTGATGGCATGAGCATGTCATTTTGAAGTAAGCAGTAATGAATCTTTAGTTATAACAAAAGTTCAATAAAGGTTTATATTTTATACTCTTTTATGTCATGAACTAAAATATGTATGTTTTCTTGTTACAACATTTTTTTCTTGCTCAATTACTTGGTCATGGACATCATGGTGAGGCCTATAGTAGCATCATGCAAAATAGTAATAATTTCTGCATTGACTCTTTTTAGTTTTTTCTTCACCATATTTATTATATTAGGGATTTCTGGGATATCCTCATCTGTATCTATAGCTATTTCCTTTGTTGTTGCAGGTGATTTTCCCCTATCCTGAACATCAAATTGTGACAAAAATATCAGTAAAACTATCATAATATTGAATTATATTGTGTATTAATATTGAACAATATGTCATGTTAATGAATATTGTTATGTGTTAATGAATTCTTGATTAGTGTTGCATATTAATGAATGTTATATCATATTAATGAATGTTATGTGATTGTATTGATTGAATATTATAGTTCATAAATGGATGAATGAAGTGTGTAATTAGATGTTAATGGGGAATTTAGATTGATGTTAGGGGGAGGGGGGGTGAGGCCAGATGAGCTTCCACCTTCACGTGGTTGGCCTTGTTAAGTAGTGAATATTAAAGTATTCTCGAAACCAAGTGAAGCTCAAACTAACATACCTTCATTATTTAATCAATTTCATTCATTCTAGGTCTTTGCTCATAAGTGAATTTTGAATGTGTCATTGTTAGGCAACTATCAAATAAAAAAGTAGAAGGGCCAATAGTCAACTTCTCATTGTCATTGTTTGGCATGATTCAGCTTCATTTTGTGTAAGTATTCTCATATTGAATGTGTCAACCTCTCTTGGCCTAATGTGAATTATTTCATTGGTTTGTGTTTTTGAGTAGATGAAGTGTTAAATCACTTCCTATATTCTATTCTTAATTCATTCAAACTACAGGAGGGCCTAACAGATATACTCAACATAGAATTTACTACTAGTCTGGGCAATTGAACACACTGACTCTTTGGCTTGACAGAAAGAGTTGGGTAATGTTGTTTCTAGAGACCTGTGTAATTGTCCTCAGTTGCCTCTTTTTTTTTTCATAGGTTATTATAGATAATATCTTTGATGAAGGAATTGATGTACCACATGTAAACCAAAATCCATGCTTAATGCCATTTTGTGAAGTTCCTGAGTCATGTTGTTCCGAGCTATGCTGAATGAAAGGGATTTATTTGTAGCTATTCTATTTCTAGCATCATGCATCAATCTATAAAATGGGTTACACTAGAAGAAAGCCATAATTTACAAAGAATACAACTTCTTATATATCAGTTGGATCTATAAGTAGCATAGATATTCTATAGTTGATAGCCTAATACACCCACGTGAATAAATTTACTTGTTGTCCCCTTAGGATTTACTTAAGAAAACATTCCTTATGTGCTCAAAAATTAGTTGTTTTAGTGCTACAATTGTAGATGATTATATGCATGAATTCAATGACAAGAATTGAACATTAAGAAATAGAGCAATAACATGAGATAATACTACAGAGAAGTGAGATGTGGTGAAAACTCTTGCACAATAAGGTTGTACCTTCCCTTGACACTATCTCCTTGTGAAGTTACAAGCTTACTGCCCTTCCCAGCCCTTCAAGGACACCAATCAACAAGTACCAAAAGGTATAAACATAAGTTTTACCATAATTCACCAATCAAAAAATATCTCCCATTCATGTACTTAACTACTTCAAATGTAGAATTAATGCAATACTATAATCAACTTTACACTATTGATCAAAATTACAAAAACATTGGGTTACAATAACCAAGAAAGTTTGAATGCCTCTTTGTTTAATTCCTTGCAAATGATAACAATTTCATAAGGCCTACTTCCTCAAATAATGTCTTTAATACACTCAAAGTGCTAAAATGTTGTCTAACCAAACAGATGATTCAGATATTGTTCACTTTATTCTTTTGACTAAAATCACAAAACATGGAGTTACACTAATCAAGGAGAAGATTTAAATGCCTATCTGTTTAGGTCTTTGCAAATCATGACTTGATGCAGTTAAGTATGAAGCACCTAGTGAAGGGTGGCTAATCCAAGAAGCTATGCATGCACAATGATGATCTCTTAAAAGTAGAATTACAACTCTGAATAACAACATTCCATTTCTTCATTGGTCAAATCTATTGCAATATTTTTAATGATGGTTCTCTTTATGATGTTTGTAATTTTTTGGATTTTCATTTGACCATCCTCTGTAGTTATTAATTGACTTATTTTGTGTACACTGTTGCTCATCCAATGCACTGGTGTGCCAAATGGTTAGTTGGATTCCACAAACATTGTATAAATTTTTTTTGTCATTGTTTCTCTAGTAAATCTATTTTTGTCCATTGAGTCCTATTATTCCCTTGAAGGTTTTATTGGGTAATATAAGTTGTGGAACTTTGTTGCTTGACTTTGTTTTTGAAATAGTGTGGGAACTATTTGAAACATGGGCATTGCTCTTGGAAGGGTTTACATTTCTTATAAGTTTTTTGGTAACTTTTAAGCTCTATGTTAATGCTTGTCATCCTTATATGGAAAGCATATGAATCCAAGAAGGAAGCTTTCAGGAAATATTTGGAGTCAAGCAGCATGCTTGATACCCTCACAAAAGGTCTCCATGATTTCTATTTTTGTACTTGTATTGAACAATGAATGCAAGCCTAACATTTTTCTTAGGCTTGTTATAGAATTCATTAGTTTCTTATGAGAAAAATCATTTAAATTGTAAAGAAGCTGAACCTTATGTTTTATTTGAGAAGTTCTAGATGGCTATCTTTTTGGGCTAAATCAAATCTAATTTTTTTTGTTGCAGTTCTTGTTGCTTTGTATGAGGAGAATCAGAAAACCTCGGTGGAAATTGAGTAAGCTTTTGAATCAGATATTTTCTTTCATTATAACAAATTGTGTGTTTATCGACATAGATGAAATTGTGGCAGCAAAATAATTTATTATAAGAATGCATGGATAGCACATGGTTGTGGAAATTCGTAAAAAAAGTGTGATTAATTGGCATTCATTCTGGACACCAATTTGTTCATTTAAAATATTGTGATTTTTTAGTTTAATTGGTTAACCCAACTATTGATCCCCTTTTTAGTGATTTCATTAGAAAAATCCATTTTTTAAGATAAAAACATGATTTTTTTGTAAAGTTTGTAATGGTTTATGGGCTCTTTTTTCTCGTTTGTGGCATTCTTTTTGTTCTATGTTTTCCTAATCCTTACCCAATTTTTTCCTAATTAATTGAAAAAAATACACCGATCTCACTTTATTTCAGAGATTACACAATCCACATTTCTGCCAATAGATGTGAACCCTCCTTCGCTCCATGAAGGGACATAAAATGAAACTAGTGCTTCTTGTGAAAAGTATTGTCTCTGAGAGAGAAGCTAGCTTAAGTTGATAAAAATACCTCATGCCTCTAATGCCTCCAACCTCCAATATTAACATGTTATACTTTATTAATTTGATTTTGCATTAGACTCTTTGAGAGAAAACGTCCAAAATATCTATTAGGTATAACATGGATAGCTTCACAAACACAAATATTATGTGAAGCAGCCATATGTAAAGGTGAAATTTTGAGTATCAATACCATCAAAATAAAATATCTCCTCTCTTATAAACTTTGAATTTGCAAAATAAATTCTCCTTGAGACATACTTCTTTAATTACATCTAATTTAGAACAAGTACCCTAAAAAGTTCATAGGCCCATACAAGACACCCACCAAAATATAGACCATCAATTTATAGAACCTTGCAAGATATCCCAAGGAACGACAGGTAGTGAAAACTAGATAGATAGAAAAAAGAACATAACCATATGTTGCCTCACCTGTTTGAGGTAAGCCAAACTCGGTCCAATTCTCTTAACTATGGTACATATCCATCCAAGTGCAGCAACCTTCAAAGATTTGCAATGGTAAAGGGAAGCCCCATATTTTATCAATGCAAAGGCTTGATACTTCTGAATATCAGCATCAATGACACGTTTCGGGCATATTTCATTGACTCCTCAAAATGAGCAACCTTTATTTCAACTACCTCATCACTATCATCCTCATCCATTGCCTCGGGGTTCTCACTTCTTTTTTGTAGCTATCAGTTGAACTAGACTTTCTTTGTTGTATAATTGATTTAGTATAGAATATTTTTGAGCGGGATTTTTTTTTAAAAACCAAGGTTTTCGTAGCATTATCTACCACTTGAGAAAAATTTTCCATAGCTAAGTTTCCATAGTCAGATCCAAACTGAATAGCATTGGCTATTTGTCAATGGAAGGTCCCTGCTTGAATAGACACATTTGTCACTTCATTAAGATGACAATTGTGTACTAAGTTTCCTAACTATATAAGTCATCATCATCTTTATTATCTATTGTAGAAAATACATCCAAAGCAGTAGCAAGTCTATCTGGAAATCAAAATTCAAAACCAAAGCCTCAAGATTGTTGTAGTGTTTGTGCAAAGGCTTGATACTTCCGAATATCAGCATCACTGACACTTTTCAAGCATATTTCATTGACTCCTCAAAATGAGCAGCTTTTATTTCAACTACCTCATCACTATCATCCTCATCCATTGCCTTGGGGTTCTCACTTCTTTTTCTTTCATGTTCAATATCCTATAAAAGTGCAAAGGAAAGAGAACATGAAAAATTGAAATAATAAGATACAAGTTGAGGAAAATTGAATCAAAAAATGTAAAATTCTAACAAACCAGTTCAAAAAAAACCATTAAGAAATTCATAACCAAATCTAGTTTGCAAAAGCCACCGCAATTGAAACTCACCTTCTCAATATTTTCTCTAATAGCATACTTGCAAGCCCGCTAACAAATCTCTATAATATCATCTCCATTGAATCCTTGGGTATAACGGGCCAATGCCATTAGGTATAATGAAAACTATTTTCTTGGTTGTCATACCATCCATCTCCGTCAACAACTAGTTAAGGACTCTGTCTGCAGCACCACCGGCATCCCCAACACTGCTTCCATGTTGCAAACATGCAAACCAATTATGCATCACCAGTCAAAGCCTATCTCTCAAATAGTTCAAACAAAATGAAAAAACCCACAGTTCAATGCAAAGTAGAGCAGATGGATTGCTAGAGCCTGCTAATAGATCTCTGTAATATCTCATCAATAAATATAATGGACAGGGCATTCTTCTCAGCCTCCTCAAAAGCCTTCTAGAGATTTCTTTCACTTTCTCTAGCCAACTTTGACGTGATCTTGGGTCCATTGATACAGAAAAAGAAGGCACTAGTTTCATTTTCCACTGCCCTAGCAATTAAAATTTTCCTAGAACCAGGAGGCCCGTAGAGCATAATACCCTTTGGAGGCTTCACACCAATAGATTTGAAGAATTTTGGGCATCTAAGAGGAACCTCTACCAATTCATAGATCACCAGTCAGAGCCTATCTCTCAAATAGTTCAAACAAAATGAAAAAACCAACAGTTTCACGCAGAGCAAAGTAGATGGATTTCTAGAGCCCAAAGCAGTTTGGAAAATAGAACAAGTAGGGACCCACTGGCAACAAGTAGCAAAATGAGTGTGGACACCTAAAGATAAATATCCAGACTAATCACTGATCAAGATGCCATTGGTGATTAGTCTAGATATTTATCTTCAATTTTTTTTAAACACTCCGTATTTCGTCAAAATTTTGACTCACCATCATTGAAATTCTGGCCTAGTTTGATCCAAAAATCGACCATCTGTGTCAAAATGTGGAGTCATGGGTTTGGCATCCTGGTTGGAGATGCTAAATATTTCAACCAATATTGGTCTAACATGTGATGAAATTTGGTCGAAATATGATCGTCATGAGTTTGGCATCCTCATCGGAGCGACCAAAGTTTTCGACCAATATTAATCTATATTGGTCGAATGATCGACCAATATACCAACACTTTCTAATGTTATTTTTGACCAAGATTTCCCTCATTTTCAACCTATATTGGCATCAATCATTCTATGGTTGCAACAATGGATTGATATTTTGATGCCGATAATAGTGATGAAGTAGTTGGTCAACTATTCGACCAAGTTGGGTAGAAACTTTGACCAATAGTTTGTCAAAAAATGGTGCAAAATGTACTAGTGTTGGCCTCTTCCACCCCCTTGTCTTTCTTGCTTCCTCTTTAACTTGTCCTCATCCCTAATGGCTAACTTCTAATACTCTTCCACCATACTAGGTGTAGAAAGACTAATTTCATCTTGTATGTTGAACCTAATTCCATCCATGTACCTTTCTACCTTCTCCTTCTCTTCTTCATCATGAGAAACTTTGATATCTAACTTGTGAAACTCCTTAGTGTACCTTTGGACATCCATGTCCTTTTGCCTCAAACTTTGTATCTTCTTGTATAACTAAACCTTTTAGTCCTTAGGAAGGAACTTCTCCTTCATCATTTTCATCATCCTTGGCCATGAAGTGATTCTAGAAAACTTCTTCTTCCACCTATCTTCTTGTAAGAAATCCTACCAAAGTAAGGCATGTACTCTTATCCTTGACTTTGAAATCTTCACTTTGTACTCCTCCTTCACATCTTCACAATAAAAGAAGTTTTCCACTTCACTAAACCACTAAATCAACTATTCCTCATTCATTTTTCCATCATACATGGGTATATCATAATTACCCTTGTAGTCATTTCCTTAAATGGCTTTAACCAACTTAGTCATTCTTGCATCATCCAAGTCTAACTCTTCCCTTGGTGTTTCTTCTTCTTCTTCTTCTTCTTTGAACTCTTCTTTATGGTCTTATTTTCCAATGTCTCATTTCTTCATCTTCATCTCTATTCTCATATTTTCTATCTATGTCTTCATCTTCTTTTTCTCCTCCTCTTACTCCATCACAATATTGGCAAGCTCGACATTAGTGATCCTTGGAGGCATTTCTTGAGCCTCTTCTCCAAATGGATCCAAATCTTCTTCATACATAAACCCTTGTACTTCTCCAAAAGGTATCCTTTGTGCTCTAATACCACTTGATGTAGAGGAAAGTGGATTCACAAAACTAAGATCTTCTAATGACTTTCAAATGCAAAAGTTGAACAATGAACCACGACTCCCCAAGTGTACCCAATGGCTCCAAATGGGAAAAATGAATTAAGAGACCTATCAACTTCCTATAATACCTTATAAAATATTCCAACACCATTTATAACTTTTCCCAATAGGTTTCAAACCTCTACTAAGGATCAAACTCTCAAATTCACCTTTTAGCCCAAATAGGCCCAGTAAACCTAATAGCCCTCAAATCGGGTAATAGGCCAGATTTATCTCAAACTTCCCAAAACACTCCAAAATGTAAATGTATATTAAAATAACCTTTTCATCCTTCTACAATATATCTCAAAACTAGTGGTGGTTTTTTTGGACCATCAACCCCAAAAACTATTGCTCCACCTTTTGTTCTTGGGCCTAGTTGGCCCAATTTACAAAGGAACTATAAGAAATACTCAACTTCAGACCCTATAACCTAGGAAAGTCTCTTAAAATTATCCCAAACCACATATTTTGGCATTATTTTGTATACTTGATCTTCCTATATATGAAAATTAAAAAAACCCTCCTTAAATGGGCTTAAAACTAGAGTCTC